>SSNP01000012.1:7177802-7297335 GCA_006937955.1 Pachypanchax playfairii
ACATGGCCGCCGTGGACTTGGATTCAAACACTGAAGGTATACTTATGGATGTTTCTGCAGCCAGCAAACGACCTGCATCCACTCTCACCCCCCAAAAAAGTGGCACCACGAAGAAAAAAAAGACTTTATCAGCGGCATCTCGTGAGTCTAAAAAAAAATATGACCAAAGCCGGGCAGGCACCCGCATAAATATTGGATATGCGTTCGGTTCATGGAGGGAACTTCAGCTGCATTTGGGAGTGAAAACGGATGCTGACATGGCTCATTTCCTTGTGACCAGGTGAGAAAACATTATAGGTCGTGTTTAGAGCCTGATACAGTATGAAAATGATGAGATCAAATCAAATAACAGAGTGGAGAGACCTGACGTGAAGTATGTTAGCCTCCCTGGTGCAGTGCTGTGAAGACAAACAGTCTGTAAAGTGTCTGTGCGCGCTCCCGTGCCGGCTTGGCTGGTGGCTGCAGTTAGCCACAGCACCTGTCGCGGCAGCACTGAGTCAGATTTTGTAAAGCTGCCTTAAGTTCCTTTAAGTCCCTTTAAAGTGTTTTCATCAGCGTTATAGTTCGCTTGTTTGAATCCATCCATTTAACTAGCTTTTCTCATGGAGGGCTGGTGTCTTAATCCAGTGAATACTGGACAAGGGGCGGGGTTACATCCTGGACGAGTCACCAGTCCATCACAGGGTCACATAGAGACACACACTCACACCTTCGGCCAATTTAGTAGCACTGATTAACTTAAGTTGTATGGTTTTGGCCTGTGGAAGGAAAACCCGAGTCCCAGGAGAAAACCCATGTGTCTAGAGAAACGTCACACAGAAACATCTCATTCAAGAGTCGAACCCAGGACCTTCTTACAGCAAGGCAATAGTATAGACCTATGTGCCGCCAATGTTAAATATATCCAGTGGAACATCTCATCATTTATGACTGCATCGTAAGTGGTACTGAAATTATTTCAAAAAAGCAAATTCCAGGTAAGTCAAAGCAAGTTTGAGACGCGAGGATGTCCAGCAGCTTCAGGTGTCAAGTTGCACCTTAATCCTTGTAGCTTTGCAGCAACACAATGATGAACAGATCAGAAGGAGACTAAAAGTTAATATGAGTGCAAACATTTTCATGAATGTGCTCCACTTCTGTGCTGCAGCTGTACCCTGACGGCAAAGTCTGCATCGTGTTTTCATGCTGAGTGATTGATTGCAGTGGTATGTGCAGTGAAAGAACAACATGTGACTATGGTTTTAATACCTGCGGTATGAATGAAGCACACAAAGATTAAACTGGAATCCTGCTTTTGTTGAATTAAGTAATCTAAAACCTCATCACAGGCTTTGATTAGTCTGTTATTATTTATTGGATTAATTCTGATCTACATGTGGTCTTGCAAAAACACAATGTCTTATCACACCTTTACCATGTTACACACGTTAACAACAATTAAGAAAACAAAAAGTCGACTGGAGTTTCTTGAAGGCACAAAAAAATGAGCTTTTTAAAATGCATTTTTCAGTGATAGATGGACAAACATTATGTTGAAACTTGATAGATGTCCTGAGGTGTTTCTACTTGGGTGTGGATCTATTAAGACTCAACACAAAACAATATCTCCTTTCTCTCTCCCATGTTTAAGGAAGTGAAGTGCCAAGATGACTCACATTTTTTGGCAGTTCTCCTTGGCCTTTGTGTGTTTGTAGCATGCTTTCAATTGAATCCTGAGATACCCTGCAGGGACTGACCACACCTTTAACAGGTTATCATGCAAGTCTTGAGTCACTCTGAGATCTGGAAAGTTCCAGCCAAGATAATCTGAGAATAGATGCAAATCAAAACGCTTTTTTTCCCACCAATAAGGTGGGAAGTAATTTAATCAAATAACGAGTCCATGTGCTGACACTTAAAATCTTATTTTCCAAGATAATCCAAGGTAATAATTAACTGGAGTTAACTGTAGTTAACTGAAATCAGCTGAGGGCAAACCATGATGAGTACACAACAACAAGGTTAAAAAAGTTCATTCATCTTTCTGATAGAATAAAACACAAGTTGGAAATTCATTTTACCATCAGGCTGGAAGTTTGACCCCAGCAGAACAAGCTAAACATTATCACGTCTGTATTTTGCACAAACAGTAAAGATATTTTTGTTGTTTTTACTTTTTTCTGACATGTTTCGGTTGCATCTGCAGCCTTATTCAGGGGCACAACACCTGAACCACATAAAACAACATCTGTTTGGTGGATTGTTTATTTTTGTAATGATGCTTGTCAAGATCTTATACTGTTGGAAAACCAGTTAATTTCTCGTTTATTTATTCTTCAGTGCCAAACAGTTTAGTTTTCTACTGACTCGTTAGAGTTTCCGGCTCCCCGCGTGCTGACGATCTGATCGACCCTGCTGCAGCTGTTAGCTGGCGTCACGTTTTACTGATCTGGATCAAACTTCTGCCAAAGAGTAGGAAGGAGGCAGTATGATGGTGTGGGGCGGCTTCTTAATGAACACCGGCAGGATCAGGTTGGAGGTGATGTTCATACCAGAATGACCAACACAACCAGTACTGGTTGTAGAATGAGACGCCGTTTCGCAACAGAGTGGGACCAAGCTGGTGACCAGTATGAGTGGGAGGAGTCAGGCTGCAGTGGATGAACTGGTTTGAGCTGTTTGGCCCTGGGAGAAAAGCTCTGGTTTGTTTTTCAAGGGAGTGCAGACTCGTGTTTCTTTTTAGGGAAAGAAACTGACTCTTTGATGAAATAAGTTTTGAAACTTTGTCACAGAGAAACAGAGAAATGTTTTCAGTTTTTAATGAAAATTATTTTCACATTGTGACTTTCTGCATTCAGGTGAGCTGCAAACTTCCAGTTGAGGTGGATTTCTGTGCTGACATGCAGAAGAATCTAAATAGTTAGGCGTTGATGATGAGATGAATCCATTCTGTCATCGCTGCTTGAACTTGATTGAAAAGACAGATGGCTTTTCAAAGGGGATTAAACTTAACATCACTGAATCTAAACAGCAGCAACATGTAAAACTATGCAGAGAAAAGAAAGCAGTTTTTAACATTGAGTCACGAAGAGCAAGTGAATCATCTTTTTGAAGATCTCAGCTCCATCCAAACAAAGAAGCTTTTAAGGTCTCAAATATTAAAACCGGACCACATGTTCACGTTTTAGAGCACAAAGAAACTCTTGTAGTGACTGTATTCTTTAGCCAAACGTTTCTTCCATGATTCTATTCTGCAGCAAGAGTTGCTTCTTTTTTCTAAAATGCCCTCAGGTTTTTGACTGAGTGTCATCCTGCTACCACATAATTAACTCACTCTCAGTAAATCACACTAATTACAGTCATAAATTTCTACTGCTCAGCAAAAAATCTGTTTTCAGTTAGGTAAAAAAAAAAAGGTTACGCAATCTGAAGCTGTGAGCGTGTTGAGACACGAGACACTCGGCGTTCAAAAGTGAAATTACACAAAAGAATGAATTAATCATCATTTAGTTTTACTCACTATTAGAAATGTCACCGCGGGAGGGTTGTGTTCTCCAAACTTTATTTGTTTTATTTAAATAACATCAATTTAAAAACTATTAAGAAATTAAGATTATCTCAGATTTATGTGATAATTTATATAATTCACAGCCAAATATAGAAGAGTAAAAACCCAACTTCAGCTTTGTTTTGCAATTTTTATTCCTGTTTTTTGCTTCACATTGTCCAACAACAAAAAACGCATAAAGATCAACCCAGAAAGTAACTTTGATACAAACTCCCACTCATAAGAGATAAAATAAGAAAAAGCAGAAGAGACAAAACAGCTCATAATTGTTTCAAATTACATGTAAATGACTAATTTAACAGTATTTCAGGAATGTGAGTAAACAAATGCATGTAAAAATGTGTGTTTAGTGGAAGCAGACGTGTTACTGAATGGTTTGTATTTTGGTATCAACGGTAGAAGAAACCACTTTTCCATCGACGAGTTGCTCCACGATGGTCTTCACTCGCTTCTCGATGTGCGGTTTTTGTGCTGCACAAGACAAAAATAAAAATAATAAATGGCGAGCTGCAACAGCAGGAGAACATTTTTTTTAAATGACTGAGATTCTTACCTTCAACTTCCTCTGTCACCTTGGTGATGATCACAGCTCTGTGAGGGAAGATAAAAACATTTTTACTGCTTGAGATATTGTCTTATTAATTTTAGGGTTGAAATAATTAACGGTGTCTCACTTCTTTTGCTGAAACGCCTCTCCTTCCAGCAATCTTCTGTACTCTTCAATTTCCTTCTCCAGTCGGGGTTTGAGTTCCAGCAGCAGCGCGTATTTAACCTGGAGCTGCTCGAGTGAAACCTTCATGTCCTGCAGCTCTGTCTCCAACCCGGTGATGATGATCTGATGCTGGCTGAGCTGAAGGCTGTACTGACTGTTCACCTCCGACACGTTCTGCTGCAGGTGCTGAATCTGCAAAACAAATGAAAAGATTTTAAATTAAATTGTCCACATTAGGAACAACAAATCATCCAAGAGGAGCATTTCATTCTGCTGCACTCTGAACTTTATGAACTAAAGACATCAGAGTCTCTTTTTCTCTACTGCAGTTCGTACACCATGAATTTAAAGATAAATAATGTGTTTAATCTGAAAACCAAGAAAATCATGAGGTTAATATTTTGCTGTTTGGTCATTTGCAAGCAGATAATGTTCTCTACTTAAGATTTGGAAACTCTAAATTACATGTCAGCTGCAAAACACTGGAGTACTTCTAGTGCGTGTTCAAACAAGTCGTTTCCTTGAAGCAGAAAAAACTGGTTAGAAAGTTAAACAAGCTTCTAAGTGTCAATTCAGTTGGACTGAAACTCCCAAAGCGATTCAACGTCCCTTTGAACTTCACTGTTTTATATTTTAATGCATTTTTAACTGAATCCACATCACAGGATTTATTTCTCATGAACATCAACCTGAATGCTGTTTTAGAATAAAAGGGTTTGGAAGTTTTACAATCAGTTTCTGGTGGTTCCATAAAGTTGGAGGTTGGGGTTCAGTCATGAAAAACAAAGTCCTGGATCCGGTGATGATCTTAAGATACCAAATTAAATCCTGAAATAATTTCTAACAGCACATTTTGTGGTGATTGAGACAGTTTTTGTTTTCACGATGCCCCTTCTTTAATTGGCTTACTAATAGTTTTTATTTATGTAAGTTTCTATGCACGTGCATCAAACTCCAGTCCGCAAGAGCAGTTATCCTGCAGGTTTTAGATGTTCCTCTGCTTCAGCACATCCAGTTTAGATGATCAGGTCGTTAATGTGCCTCAGCAAAACTTGTTGACACGATGAAGAGGAATTTAATCCTTTAAATCATGTGTGTTGGAGCTGAAAAACATCTAAAACATGCAGGAAAGTGGCGCTTGGGAACTGGAGTTTGACACTCCTTATCTGAGGGGCATCAGTTCATTAACAGGTTTAATTCTATCCTGAAAAAGTTGCTTCTGCCCTCTGGTGGACAATCTAAGCACTACAGGTGGAAAAAGCAAATGTTATCATTGTGTTATATAATTACATAGTAAAATACAATATATTAATATCTAATTCCTGTTTTGTTGTTAGCCAGTAAATAGTTTTGTTTTGAAAAGTATTTTGAGTATCAGGTTTAAAAGTTGAATTGTTCTGTGACTCACCTGACTAAAAAGAGACTGACGATTTATCTCCAGAGACTGGTAGGTCCTCTTCAGCTGGGAGATCTCCGTGTGATACGTCTTTATTTCTGTTGTGCAAGAGACGATTTGCTCCTGGAGAATTTCCACCTGTTCACAAAAATGTGTTTTAAATTAACTTTTCTTTTCATTCTCTTCTCATCAGTGTTTGTAGAGTTCTTCACTCACCTTAGACTGGAACCATTTCTCAACCTCCAGCTTGTTGTTCTTCATCAGCGTTTCATATTTATTCCTCATTTCTTCCAGGATCTGATTCAGATCAGCGGAGTTTGAACTGTCCACCTCCACGTTCACGACGCCGGCGCCCTGCGATCGTAACTGCTCCAATTCCTATGACAAGCAGCAGAGACGAAAATAACATTTTGATTGAAACGACAGACATTTGAGAGGTTTTTACAGATGTTTTCATTTAAAGTCAAGGTGAGCGCACAGGTGTTCTCACCTGCTTGTGGTTGTTTTTCATGTGCACTAGTTCCTCCTTCAGATTTTCCACATTCATCTCCAAGTTACTGATGGTGAGCGTTAGACTGTCCCGGATCCCTCGAAGATGGAACACATCCGCCTCCACTGTCCTCTGCATGTTGAGCTCGATCTCGTACCTACACGGCAGGTTAAATATTCTCATCTAGATTCAATTCATTCTTCATCAAATAAAATCCAAAACATTTGATGTCAGTCCTTCAGCTCTTTTAATCATTATAAAGGTTAAAAAAAAAAAACTCTGGACAAGAAGTTTAAAACTGAAGCAATGAAGCAACACAGAAAAAACAACTTACTTCATTTTAAAGTCTTCGGCTGCTAGTTTGGCATTATCAATCCTCAGGCGGGTTCTCTGATTCTCTGAACAGATTCTGATCATCTAAATGAAAGAGGAGAACATGAGTTTTAAACCATCAGCCCAGCAGTGGAAACAAAAGAGTTAAATACAAACAATTATTACTGTGTCAAGCTGCTTTAAGATCTCAAGTTTGGATTAACCTGAAGTCATAATAAATATCTGTTTAGAAAAATACTCAAATTTTTAATTATAACATGAAAATATTTCTCTCAGTAGTTATAAATGTGCTCAGAAAAAGCTGTAATAAAAGAAATTAGAACAGGAAGTATCAGCCAAACATAATAATAATATAATATAATAATAATGTGAGTGTTACCTCCGCTTGCAGGTCAGCGATGGTGGAAAAGTAGGAACTGAAATCCTTACAGACGACAGTTTTGTTTGCACAGAATTCTTTGATGTTCAGCTCCAATTCTTTGTTTTTAGCTTCCAGGGAGTTCACCTAAACACACACACACACACACACACACACGTGTGTTTTGGTATCCTTATGGGGACCGTCCATTGACTTCCATTGATTTTAGTAACTAGATTTATACCTAAACCAAACCCTTTTACTAACCTTAACCATTACTGATCTATACCTAACCCTAAGACTAACTAAAACTCTATTCACACCATACCTATAAACCTAACCCCTAACCCTAAAAAGGGGAGTCCCACTCATGGGGACCAGGCTTCGGTCCCCACAAGAACCCTCGGACCCCAGAAAGATAGTAAAAGTCAGGAAACGGGTCCCCAGGAGGTTAGAAAAACAAGCCCCCCCACACACACCCATTTTATTTTATTTTATTTTATTTTATTTTATTTTATTTTATTTTATTTTATTTTATTTTATTTTATTTTATTTTATTTTATTTTATTTTATTTTAGTCAGTGCCTTGTTCTTTGTCCTTCACCTACCACCAGGTGTCGCTGCAGGCAGCACGTTTTTGCTATTTCTGTTACAATTTGTACACAAAAATACAAAAAGTGGCTGTAAAGTCACGTAGGTTTTTTAACTATTATATAATCTTAAATATTAACACGAATCGCATGTGGTGTTTATTTATATTCTTAAGAATCTGAGCGGAAGTTTGACCTACTTTTTGCAGGTAAGAGGCCAGACGGTCGTTAAGGTTCTGCATCGTGACTTTCTCTCCGTCGATCACACCGGACTCACATCCCGCTGTTAGAGGCCATGAGGAGGAGAAAAAGGCTGATGAGGACTGGGAGATGCGGGTCCCGGAGCCGCCCGCTCCTCCATACACGCTGGGCGCGCAGGACTGGAAAGGCCCGCTGGCGGCGCGTCTCTGCGTCCATCCTCCCTGGATGGTGCAGGAGCTGAAGAGTCTCCTCTGCTGACTCACAGACATGATGATGATGGACGCTGACCTGCAGGTGGAAGGTGGAGCTGGAGGACTGATTCTTTTTCAGACACCTGGGTTTTATAAGGGTCTGAGACAGCGTCAGGTACCAGAGAGGCTGCGGTATGCGCTGCGGGTCACAGACATTTAAAAGGTAATGGGTGTGTACAGAAGCTTCTTTGTCTGAGTTAGTGAGATGACTCGAAACTGATAAACTGATACCCAAGATGCTTCACATATGTCACTTTGTTTTCATGTAGATGACGCCATTCCCTAAATTCTTCAGCAGATGTAAATACAACAAAATGAGTGAATACTTTGACTTCATGATGTTTATTTTCAGACAGTTCACATGTTTAATGATTTAGAATATTTTCCACTTTTGTTTCCTTGTTGTCTTAGAAATGTTTGTTATAATTAAAGGTTCAGTATTCAGGCCTGTGGGGACTATTAAGCACTTTTACGACATTCTCAACACTTTTCAGGTGTGACTCCAACATAATTCGTCCTGCAGTGCCCTTATTAAAGAGAAATGCAACCTGCTAGGATTGTCCAGAAAAACAAGCCGTGAAGAGCTGGGAGACCTGACTGGAGGCCAAAACTCAAACACCAGAGAAGAAGAAGCTGAATTTAAAAGGACTAATGAATGAGTGATTCATGATAGAGATACCTGGAGGACCAGATTAATGACATTTAACCAGATTAAAGACATTTAATAGAGCACGAGATCTTCTTATCAGTCTAATGCTGTGCAAAAGTCTTGAGTCATCACTTGTTTCTTAATATCCTCCATTAGTGGTCCTGCTCAAAAGTTCTTCAGTGTTCTGAAGGTTTTTCAGTTTTTCATTGCATCTTTATCACTCGTTTTCATACCAACCTCTTATCATCTGCATCTGATTCAAACAAAATCTTTATTTTTCCATTGTGTTTTAATTTCATATTATTCAACCAGTTTGTGTCATTTGTCTTATCGTACTTTGCACCTGTTTAATTATTTATCTCTCTCTCTTTAACCTTTCTTGTTTTAATTGTGTTTTAAAAATCACCATCAATTAGGTTTTTCAGCAACACCATTATCTCAGTATGTGAAATCAATGCCTTTGTTTTGTTTCCTGCAGAAGAAATGATTTAACATCAAACGGATCCCAATCGAACATTTTGTTTAAACGTTTTCATTGATTTTGGTCACTGACAGGACTAAAAATTGCAGCTGATGAGGCTCATTCAAGCAGAATGTTTTATAGAAGTTCCTTCCTTTCAGCGGCGTTCGAGGAATAAATAAAGATGACTCACGTGTGAGAGAAAATAAAGCTGAACGTCTGTGAAAAGAACCAAAAAACATTTAACATATTGATGTTATTTCTTCTAAAGAAATGGGTGTGTTGCATAGGAACCAAAGTGTCTGATCCAGACTACTGGTCATGCAAGAAAACTGTTGAAGTGTATCAGATCCATGTGTGTGTGATGCATTCTTGTTAAATATTTGTGATTATCTGTTACATATGTTACATTCCAACATAAAGATTCATGTTTAACCTGCAGCAGCTCAGATTTACTCACAATGCCAGCTGGTTTTGAAACAATTTACTTGCATTAAAATTACAAAACTTAACTCTGTTTTACTAGTCACTAATTCAATATTTCAGGCCTGAAACCAAACTTTTCTTTTGAGGAGCAAATGAGAGAAAGTACAAGAGAAACCAGACTGAATGGCGAGAAACAGGCACCTGCCTCAAGCTGCTGATGGTGATGGGACTAGAAAAAAGGAACCGTAAGATGGCAGGTTGGACCAGAAACTGCTGACAGAGCTGTACCTGCAGGAGAGAGTCACATTACATTCAAGTGAAAGAACAAAAGTCCTGCCTGGAAGTAAAAACTGCAGGGACGAGTTTTTCAGCAGCACCGTGGGACCGGATGCTCTGAAATGAGGCTCGATTCTAAAGAAATAAGGCGTTTCCAAAAGCCAGTTTCTTATGCAAGTTTCTCAAAAATAACTTTCAGTTGCAGAGGCAGAGTTTGGCACCAACAAGAACTTTGCTTTGATTTATCAGTTATCAAAACAAATGACAAGAGAAACACGGATTTTTATTAACATAATTATTATTATTTTTAATTATGACAAACACTGATTAAAGGGGGGCAAATGGACCCTAGAATCATCTCTGGGTTTATGTTTATGTTGTTTCTACTTTAAAAGCAACAAAATCACAGATTGTCAATAAATAAATGAAACAGGAACTAAACAACTTTAAAAATCAACAGTTTTAATATTGTGTTTCAGTTAAAGGTTAGCAACACGTCACCTGGAAACTGCAGATGTTAACCCCTTGACGCCTATTGTTGTGAATTCCCATCAATCTGCTTCTGCTCCAAATGCAACTAAAATACAGTCCATAATACTCCATTACTGATCGTTGCATTTCCAACACATAGAAACCTTCTGCAAGCGCTTTCAGAGAAAAATCATCAAAAAAACTCAAAAATGTTCTCGAAATACAGAATAAGAAAACAGAAGCACAACAACATCTGATTAAACACTATACAACAAAACAACAAATCCATCAATACACATAAGAACTAAACAAAAAACAACTTCATCCACAGAAAAATATGCAAAACATAAAGATGTAGACAAAAATGACAAAATAGAAATAAGAAATCAACAAATTGAACAAAACTCTGACAGAAACAAACAGAAATTTTCAACAAAAACATTAAATTATTTTGTGTGTGTTTTAATTTGACACTTGTATTTTCTATATTTAGTTGTTTCATTCCTTTAATTTTTACTTGGTTTTGTTTTGTTTTTTTTAGTGTAACTGTTTAGTTTTCCTTCTTTAAACCATCCAGTTTCTATTGTGTCTCCATAGTTACGCTGGATGGTTTGTATTGATTCCAAACGGCTCTTAAGGATTATTGGATTTCTTGTTTAAACACATCAAGCTGTTTTATCGTAAGCGCAGATAAAAAAGATTTTTGCAGGTGGATTAAAAAGCCTGATTATTGGTTTGTCTTTGCACATGTCGCTTCCTTTACGCACTTCCTTTCAAAGTATGTGCGTACAAATCCATCAGATGTTCAGAGAACGTCGTTATCAGTCTTTGATTTTTAACGCAACTCACTTCCTCTTGATTTTTTTGGTATAAAACAGTCAACCTGCTCAGAGTTCACACATTGACAGCTTGGTTGTACATCTCATCCCTCCTCACAGGTACAGCAACTTTATTTACAGTCATGTGATTCATTTTTCCGCCTGATTCTAACAGAAAGTGGTTCTTCTTCTCACTCAGACATGTCAGGGAAGGTTTTTGTGGTGTTGGTTCTGTTGGTGGTGCTGCTTGTGTCGGATGCAGCCTCCTCACCTGAAACCAAAGAAACAAACGTCCTGCAAAAACTTCTGACCCAGAAGGAGCGGATGAAGCCGGCGGTCCGAGCAGAGAGACGAGCACATCTGTCTGAGGACGAGCGGGAGATGATGAACAAACAGATCATGCAAGCCATCTCAGGTATACTGCACAGACGATCACCCAGTTCTTATTTACATGTTTATTTTATTGATTCTATAAATGAGAATATTTACTTCTAAAACATAAATATTAGGAATGTTTTGAGTTTTTACTTTAAAAAAATATTTATTGAAAAATATTTAAAGATCTGCTTTCGTTTAAATTTTCACATGTGGGATTTTAAAATCAATTTTCCATCTACAGCTCTCCAATTTAGATTTTAAAACTCTTTTTTTGGCAACTATTTCTTACAACATGAGAACATTATTAAATAAAACATGACGTTCTAAGAACAATAAACATTTCACATTCTGAGCTGATTCCATCTTCCTTGTTCTCATGTTTTGTAATAGTTTGTGTGTATTTTTTATTGCTAGTACAATTCATGTTGTTCCACATTTCACCCCAAACTGAGCAGAAATGTGTTCAGATCTGTGCACTGAAGTCTCGTATGTGGTTCATGTAGGTATGGTTTGTTCACAGAGGTGATGAACTCTGAGTGCGTGTCTGATCGAGACTACCAGGGCTGGCTGGATTTCGGACGTCGTAACGCAGAATGAGGCTCAACACCGATAAAACCAAAGATCCAGAGAACTCGTCTGTTTTAGTTCAGATTGTTGTCAGAGTGAATGTTTTACAACCCTGAAACTTTATAAATAAACTCTTTGGCAGATTGATCCCCACCGTGTGTGGATTTCTTGTTTCAGTAACATTCGAAGCTGCAGTGGATGAAAATGCAAAGGTTTTATTCACAGACAGTAAAATGAACACAGACTACAGTGAAGACTAGTGCAGAGAAACAGGTTTATGTAAGTCAGAAACAGAACCTGCGTTTTGATCTCGTCCCTTTTAAATCCACAGTCTCCTATGCCTTAAATCTGCTACATGTGATTGTTCAGAAAGAAACGTGCTGTTTAAAAAAACATCTCCTCTAATTTTAATTAATAAATACTAATAAACATTATAAATCATTTGAGTGCCCAGCATGATGTGATTGAACAGTTTAAAGACTCCAGATGACGTGACATACAGCTGATCTCTACAACTTAAAAACTCTGTTTATTTTTTCTGATGCAGAACAGAAAACCAGATTTGGTTTAACTTCAGTTTGGATCAGAGAAAAGTTCACAAATTCACGAGGTGACAGACAGCAGGACAGGTTTTCACTGAGCCGGATGCGTCCTGATCGGCATGTTGCTCTGACAGCAGGATCAGTTTTAGTGCATTTAGACGTTCAGACAGATTCAGTTTGTGTTCTTCTGCTTTTCTTTTAAATATTAAATAACGAGCTGTTATTTACACACAGTGGAAGTTTCACCTTGGAAACTAAAACAAATAGCAAAAACCAGCAATGGAGAAACTGTAAAATGGCATTAACAAAAGGTACAAAGAGGTTCCTTTACTTTTTTTAAATTTTGTGTTAAAATCAAGCAGTGTGTGAGTGGTCATCGGATATGTGTCCTGAGATGAAGCTGTCTCATGATGAGCGACGCCACAGTACGTGATTTCGGAGCTGTGCACTAACTAAAGGTCGAGTATGGCTCAAACACATTCTGCGGCTGCTGCGGCAGGTCGGAAATTGCACGGTGGGAATCTCATGGCTTCATGCAAAGTCACTGTGGTGAATGAAGAGAGTAGCGGTCACACTTTAGGAGGATGATGGACTCTGTTGGTATCGTTTCTAGTGCGGCCCGTCATCCCCCAGGCTGCTACTCGGTACAGCCCGAGGCTCTGCAGCTTTTCCACCAAGTTCAGGCTAAAAATGTTCCTCTTCCTGTTTCTGCCCAAGGTCGAGCCTCCATCTTTGTTTTTTATCATGGAGAACGAAGGCTGTGCGCCGTGGCTGCGGTGGAGGTTGTTGTATGGATTAGCGGAGGCCGAGATGCCGTGTTCTTGCAGCAGCTGCAGGAGTCCCAGTGAGGAGGAGGTGGTACTGGTGGTGGAGGTGAGGCCTCTGTGGCCAAAGTGCTGCAGGTGGGAGGGGGGAGAAGCGCTCAGGTGCTCACTGTTCCAACGAGGTGGCAGGTTGAAAGAGTGAAGGCTGAAAAAAAAAAAAAAAAAGGAAATTAGAACAAAAACGGACTCTGTCACATGCACATTTATACAAAATAAATAAATAAACACATGCATATTTATACAGAATCGATCCAGAACTTAAAGGACAAATAAGGTTTTGTTAGTTTGTGTCAAAAAAAGATGGAAAAGCAAAACAGGATCTGCAGTTTTAGTTGGATGGAAACCTAAAAAAACACAACAAACTGTATCATTAAAGCTATAGTGCGTAACTTTTACATGTCCGTGAATGTCCGTTTCAGCCAAGCCACTATTAGAGAAGATGACACAATGCAGATTAAGCCGATCGGCTCCTCAAACATCTCACGGTATTTTTCAATATGTCTCATTTTTACTTTGCATGTCAACCGGCGACATTCCCGCGCTGGCGCACAGTAAATTACGTCTTTTATGTCACAACAAGAAAAATAATAAGAACTAGAACGCAGTGTCTCGTAGCAGCCGGCAGAACGTGAAGGTCGACATGGCGGAGAATCCAAATAAACAGCCGAGAGACACTTATCGGGAAGTGGATCCTACCACGTAAAAAAAAATTCCTGGACGTTCGGCAGAGGGACTATTGGCTAAGAAGGAAAGTGACCGAAGGAGAAGGCAAACGCGAATTTGTATCGGCGTCGCTTTTCCTCGGTGGAGAGAAGAGATCTGGCTGATGTTCAGGGGTGCATAAGTGGTCCGCAGGTCCGCACACACTGTCAAAATATAAAATGCGCACCAGATGAAAACCAGAGCGCCGAAGTTCCAGCTGATCAGCTGATTCTGTCTCTATCTGTGTCAGTTTGTGTCTGTCAGTTTGCCAGTGTAACGGTTTTTCAGTCAGTCAGATCAGTGCAGCTGACTGCAGGATTCTGCATCGTGTCAAAACTGAAAAAAATTCACTGAATAAGACAAATAGATCATTGTGGCCCCAACAGCTGACTAATAAATTTCAACACCAAACTGTTAAATGTAGATTAAAGTGAACAATCAAACCTGTAAACAATCCAACCTGAACTCTGAAGGTTTTTTTTTTGTTTTTTTTACCAGTATTTTTATATTTTACCGGTTTCTCTTGATTTTTTCAACAATGAAATGATATTTATTGAAACAAATATAGAGCCAGGTAAAGTAAACAGACTGAATTTGAAGCTTGATTAAGACAGATACCGGTTGGAATCACAACGGCAGAGATAAAGCGGTGGCAGCTGGGCTTACGTCATATGGAAGCGCCAGCTTTATTGTTGTAATGACGCAAAAATTCCGCTAGGGGGCGACAGAAGTTACAGAAGTTACGCACTCCAGCTTTAAAAGAACATGAAGCATTTAATCAGTGAATAAAGTCTTATTAGGAGGTGATCTGTGGATAAAAGAGGCTCGGAACATATTTATCATTTATAGTGAAGATAAAACTACATCTAAATGTTTCTCAGCTGGATGAAATAAATCTGATGTGATCTGATCTTCATCAAAGCCACAGATAATCTGATCAACACGTCACACAGTTAGACTCTCTGTCTCTTCATGGAGCTTCAGTTAAAACAATGAATCATGTTGGAGTGAATGAGAGAAACTAACCACTATAAACTGATACATAGATGTAGTTTCTGACAGAATTTACTTGTTATAAGAAAGAGTTGTCTGTGTTACAAGATGTTTGCTGAAATGTTTTAAAGTTAAACAGAAACAATCTACAAAGAAAGTAAGTAAAAACAAGTAAAATCAACAAACAGTTTAGATTAAGGATTGTTGCCATCTTCTCTATAAAAGAGATCCTGAGATGATTCCACTCAGACGGAAGTCTCTACAACTTCTATTAGAACAAAAACAAAGAAGAAACCCACCACACTGTAAAAATTTGGACACGGGGGCCAGAATTAGATATTTAGATGTGTTGTTTCTGTTTTGGAACTTCAAACCAACCATGAAACACGGCAGAGGGTACATTAAGATTATGAAATCATCCATCTGGTTTCTACACACACTTGATCCTGTTCAGGGCCCGAGGACAGTCCATCTCCAGCCGTTACTGGGTGAGACGTGGAGTCCATCACAGAACCGCATAGAGACAAAAATACACACTCACACCTAGAAGGACACTTACGTTCACCAGTAAACTAACATGCATGTTTTTGGTCAGTGAAAAACCCACAAACACACAAGGAGAACATGCAAACCGCCTGCTGGGTGTCGAACACGTGACCTTCTTCCTGTGAGACAACAGTGCTAACCCACTACGCCACCATGCAGCAGTAAGACTGAACAGGATTCATGACTCAGTCTATGTATAAATGTCTGTGTAGAGAAATGTAACTGAAGGAAGTCACAGCAGTTCAAGACCTGATGACCTGAAAGCAATAAAAAAAAAACTCAATAAATATTAAATAACCAGTAAGATAATAAAAATTCCTGAATTCTTCCTCGAGCTACATCACCTCCACTGTGATCATTCAGTGATAAACTACAACATCAAAAGTTCAACTGTCTTAAAATTCTCAGATTATCTGCAGTTGTGACTTAGATACAGTTTTTTTTTTCAACTGTTCCAGTTAATTCCAAACATATTCTTGCAACTCGAGCTGTTTTATAAACGTAGCTTAGCTCATCAAACATGGTTCTTTGCCTCTGTTGTTAATACTGAAGGCATTAGTCGAGCATTCTGAGTTCATCCATTACACCATGATCTTACTTTTCCCTGCAGGCTCCTTCTAGAGCTGAAGAAAGAGCCTCGACTGACGTTTTCTGCCAACGAACGGGTAAAAGGAAACGTAAAGACAGAAAATCTGGAATAACTAAACTCTTTTAACATAAACACAGTAGAGAAGAGTCAACCCAACTGTTAAAGCAACAAGTCATTCAGTTTCAGCATCAGATGTGACAAAAAACAAACAAAATGTTGAAGAGTTTTTTCCAGAATGAGAGCGCTTACCTACTGGAGAAGGACTGGGTGAGAGGGGAGGGTTGGAGGACTTTACAGGTGGTGATGGTATGAGTGGGGGAGGTCTGAGGGAGGTTTGGGCCCGATGGAGAAACTATGAGTTCATGGAGGGAGAGAAGCACATTAAATATCTTATAAAACACTAAAGCAGCTGATTAAGATTGATTCAGTTAGAGAATCTAGAGAGGTAAGAAGAAATGATGAAGATGAAGGAATGTTGTGTTTATCAGCACAAGTCTTACCAAATCCATGAGATCCAGAGAACTGAGACAAGTCTGGTTCATCCTCCTCCAGGTCGTTCAGGCTGTAGACATGCTGTATGTCCACCTCCAGCTCCTTAAAGTCTTTGGTTAAGACTCCAGGACGAGGGTGGAGGATGCCTCCCAGGTTCGGTTTGGCCAGCTGCTGCCAGTGATGAAGAGTTACCGAGCCTGATGTCGGCAAACACACAAACGACCATCAGGGAACTAGTTAATACAAAAACCTTATTAACACTGTTTTAAACTTTAATATGAGCCTTTTACCTTCTAGAGGTTTAACGATCTGAAGTCGGTCTGGCAGGTAAGACCTGGATCCACCCGAGGAGCCGCAGGAGTGCCGTGAGCTTCCGTTGGAGTAGTTGGTGCCTGTCGAAGCAGCTGAGCTGGAGGCGAGGCTGTCATTTGGTGTCAGGAAGCCGCTGGAGCCCTCGGCGTCCTCGCAGTTTGCAGCCAAGGCACGGAGTTTACGTTCCCTCTCTACGTCAAAGAAGGGCCGGTCCGAGGAGTGGTTCCGCTGGCGAGCCGAGAGGTTGCGCAGAGCAGTTTCAAGGTCCTGGCCTCCAGGTGTACCGGGCTGGCCCAGGCGTTTGGGTTCAACACTGCAGGACAGATTCATGTTTCTTGGTTTCCAGAAATATAAACGGTTTCCCATTTAAAGCAGAGACATCTGCAGGAAATGATCCACCTGAGCTCACCTGCTGTCCTCTTTCTGAGCAGGAGAGGCGCTGGGTTTATCCTCCAGGTTAAAGCTGGTGTTATCAGAACCATAGTAGCTGGTTCTGGGGGTGCTGGTACAACTGGAACGAGCTGACACCGGACTGGAGCCTGGTAGCCATGGTGAGTGGCACTGAGAGCGCATCCTGCCAGCTTTGTTTACAACCTTCACGGTTTCAAACACGCGCCATGGATGATTCCTGTCGGATAAAAACCTATTAACACGATCTCAGACGACCTGCAGCTGCTGCGTGTCACCAGGTCAACATCCAAACATTCACTCACATTTTTAACTCTGACACTCGACTTTACTGATGCAACACGTGTCAAACATGAGTAGGAAACAACGACTTTAAAAACCAGAAAAACTTAAACAGGAACATTGATTTATGTTTTAGGAAAACTGTTTAAAACAAAGTTAGAACATTTCATGAATGTAATTGAGTTCTAGTAAAACAGTTTGTTATTTACCTGCTTTATAATGTCAATAAAAATTTAGCAAAAACAAAGAATCTTGTTCCAAATCTTGACTTTTACAGATTTGTAGGAGTTGAATTCCTTGTTAAAGTTTTCCATTCACTAACATGATGAATGATCATGCAAACCGATCATTTATTTATGTTATTATCATTAATAATATTCATTTTATAGAGCTGGAAAACCAGCAGTCTGTGCAATAATTTTAGATTGTTCAAACTTAAAAATAATGTTTTTGTTATTATTAATAACTTTGATAAACTTCCTAATTTCTTCAAAAAAATTGCAAAACTACAAAATGTTCATACTGTTTCATCCCCATCTGCACCGTTACAGAAATGTTATTACTGCTCCTTTTATTATCTTCTATAAATTTCAGTATGTTAATACAGAAACATCTTGACTGATGCAGTTTAACTATATAAGGACCATATCTGCAAAAATCTAAATGAAAACTCAATTTCAATTAAATGTGTTTAAATTAGAAATCTTAACAATCTTCTGAAAGGAGAGTTTGAGTTCAGGATGAGTTTTACCTGTCAGGAACCATCAGTTCTGGATCCAACAGCATAAAAGTGGTTCTTACAAACTGAATTATCACTCGTTTTTAAGACTTTTCATCCAAAAGTTCAGAAGTGGTCAGTTCGGTTTTTATGTGTGTGTTCTGGATCACTGAGATCCAGCAGCATTCAATCAGTCCTGGTTCTGAACTGTTTATATCAGAACTGACACCAGTACCAACCCTCAGCATTGGGTGACTGCTCGTGACAGACTCACTTGTACTCTGAGGGAGTCGGGGAGTCCAGACCTTTGCGAAAGGTTCCTTCGATCTCAGCTGCCAGTGAGTCCATGGGGAGGACAGAGGCCAGCGCCGTGTACCTCTGCACTGTGCTGTTAGGCAGACTCTTGTTCCGCAGGTTTTTTATGTCCTTTTGGGCCTCATGGAGCATGTCCTCACACTCAGCATATTTATCCTTCAAGTCCTTGAGCTGAAAACAGAAAAAACATTTCTAATTAGTAGGATAATAGATAAAAACAACACAGGTGTGTCAGAGGAGAGATTATCATCCAACAACTGAAAATAGGGTTCTATAAAAATCTGTGTCAGTATCGAGACAATCATTCAGACCCCCAGCTATAAAAAACAACATAAAGTTAAATCACAAACTTTAAAGCATTTTATCTTTAAATATGTTGTGAAGTCACTTGCCTCTGATTGAAGTTTCAACTCGTTCTCTTTGGTGGAACTCAGGTGTTGGTTCAGCTCCTCGTTCTCATGAACAAGCTAAAATAATTAAGAATCAAAATAAATTAATTCATCAGGGTAACGGAGCCCTAACTGAAAACACGTGAAAGCCTGATCGCTTTCGGGAGTTTTTAGTTTATTTCCTCTAATATTTACGAGCGTGTTTGTGTTTCGGCATCCTCACCCCTTTGCATCGAGCCTGCAGGTCGACAATCTGAGCGAGCAGCGAGCTGATCTCCTCCTGCTGGCGGAGAGTGTCCTCAACTTTTCGAGCCAGCTCCTCTGACAGATTCACCACCTGCTTGTTGGCAGATGCTGAAACACATAACTTTCATAAATACGCCTGCGGCTTACGTTAGTTAGTTTTACTGAGACGGGAGTGATGCACTTACAGAGCTCCTCCACACACACCATCATCAGCTCCTGTTCCTGCTCCTCGTAGTTGGTCGTCTCAGTCGAGAGCTCATTGGCCTGCAGAGAAAACATCACAGTCAGCTGTTCATGTCGTGCAGCCTGAAATCACAATGTTTCAAATCCAAACATTATATTTTTTTTTTCCATGTCATTCAGTTTGGTCTTTTCCAAATACCTCCAGTCTCAGTTTACGGTTCTCCTCCTCTAAACTTTTCAGTTTCTGCTGCAGGAAGTCATAATGAACAAAGCTGCTGAGAGAACTGGTCGATTCGTTCCTTTTAAGTCTGCAGGATGAAAAAAAAAAGATTTCTTGCTTTCAGAATAAAAAAAACCTGCAACAAATGATTAATAAATCAAAAATAAAGATGTATTTGTTTAGTTTGATGGTTAAATGGTTTCAAAAGCTGTTCCCACTTCAGGATCTGTCTCCCTAAAGGACTCTGAGACTGACTCCTCCCATCAAGGAAATACTCAGATGTTCTCTCGTCTCATCATGTAGATGTGCATATTTGTGAACAATCTGTCAAACATCATTTTATACTTTTGCATATTTTGCACATTCGTTTGCATATTTTCAAGTAAGACGAATTCCTCGTTTGTGTGACTCTTCAGATGAGTGAGTCTTTTAAAAAAAAAAACTATAAAATCCACCACTTCCTGTTGCACATAATTGTTTCTAAACTGAGTATAAAGGAGCCGTGATGAACAGCTGATGAGACGGAGTTTTATAAAACACTGAAAAACCGAAAGGATCAGAGACGTTCTCCTGAGTTTACGAACCTGAAAGCTCGACATTCAGAGAAAAACTGGGGTATATACTCTTTCAGGTTTGAAAAGAAAATAGAAAATGTGATGTGCATCTCAAGTTTTAATTGAAAGCCTTTTTTAAATGTCGAATTTTAATCTGTTTTATGTAAATCAACATAAAATAAGTTGCATCTCAAACTACCTTACCTGTATTTCAAATGCTATTATTTATTTATGTGTGTGTGTGCGTGCGTCTGCGCGGACTCACAGTGAGTGTGCCTGAGCATTCTCAATCTCCTCCGTGCTTGCGTAGAAGTGAAGGAGGTCGTCTCGCATTGAGAGCTCATGACGAAGTTGAGAGATCTACAACATTAGAATACATGAGATTATTTCATCTTCTGAACACTTGAGCTCAGCAGACTGAAGATTTTCTGCAGGTATTGCAGGTTTTGTTTGTACCTCTTCCTTTGCGATTTCGAGCTGTTCGTCCAGCATTTCATTCCGTGTGGTTAGTTCTTGGTTCTGTTTCAGGAGCGACTGACCGATCCGAGCTGCTAACTCCAGATCCCGCTCTTTCTGCAAAATCAGAGAAAGCCTTTTATCAGTCACTTAATCACAGTTTCAAAATGGTGACACAGTTTGTCAGTGAGGAAGAAGTTTAATTCTCTGTAATCCTGTTCATCTGCTACTTGTCTGTCGTACCTCCTCCAGCAGGTGAGTGACCGCCTTAATGTCGTGGTACGTCTTGGTGACCTGGCCCACTCTGTCCGAGCACAGCACTGAGCACAGAGGGAGATAAGACGGGATGAATGAAGGAAAAGACAGAACAGTCTGCAACAACCTGCTGATTACATAAAATTAATGTCTGGAATCTTGTTTCTTCCTCTGATCCTTTTCACAAAGAAATTCTCAGCAAATGACTCAAACATGAAATAAGAGATACTTTTCATTTACAAGAGAATCAACAGTTCAATCCTTCCGCCAACACGTTATTCTCTCTAAAACCTCTATGATCTTCCACCTTTCTGAACGCATGAATCGGATGTATTTATTATTAGACGGAGGAAAGATGAATGAGATTCATCTGCTGTCTCCACCCACTGAAGTTTTAGTAGCTACAGACCACAACAACTCCATGTGGTGAGCAGGATCCTCTTAGCTTGATCCGTTTTAGCCCCGATAAGATGTCAATAAAGAGATCATTGTCCTGAAGACTAAAATAGCTCCACGCAGGAAGCTGCAAGGCGAAGCTGAGAGCACTCACATATACAGGATACTGTATGTTCAACATGGAAAGAAAAACAAGAATCTGAAACTTTGTTTACACACAGAATCAGCGTTTTTCTCTCAGAATGAGAATAAAGAGGTTTTTTTTCGCAAGTTAATCAGAAAATGTTCAAGTATTACTTGTTCTTATATAAAATGTTTCAGGCACATTGTATGTTCTAACTTTCCAAAGTAAAAACAAACTGTTTCATTTCATTAAAAACTTCCAACATTTTCTTTTGATGAACCTCAGTGATGCCAGATGTTTAAGCTATTAAGAAACATTCAAGTTGCCCAAAGTTACTAAAAAGTAAACTTATAATTTTAGTAAGTTAATGTTCAAAATAAAAAGAAAATCCTACAGAAGTAGAATCCTGCTCTTAGAATATGATACAGTCTACAACTATATAAGGTTATATTATTATTATTATTATTATTATTATTATTATTATTGTTATTATTATTATTATTATTATTATTATTATTAAGCTAAGGTTTGTTCATCTACAAGTTTTAACACATTTTTGTGCTTCTCTGTGAAATTTTAAAACAAGAGTTTGTTAAATCTTCTTATCACTTGTCTGTAATGATAATTACAATTATAATAAGCACAATACTACATATTTAAAAAATAAAACAACTGGTTGGTTTAACTGCACATAAGCTGCTACTTTAAACTCCAGTGTGTCACTAAAGGGATGGATGCACACTGGTAGTGTGTGTATTCTTATAATATTATAAAGATCATGTAACAATGATGTAATAATATAAATGTTTTTGCCAAATACATGTTTAGTCGAGCTGAGTACACAAATAAAAACCTTTTGAAAATTACGTTAAAAACAAAAAGAATTTAAGTTCAAAATTGTGTTTTGTGATTATTAAAGTTACTTAATAGAAAACTCCTTGACTGGGGATTTTATAACTTGTGCATAAAAGGATTAAATGATGATGGAAATTAATGTGTAGATTCAATAAAACATTGTTTTAAAAATAAAAACATTATAAGGTGACTTGGTGTGTAGACATGTCAGTAATTATGAAATTTATGAAATTTGTTTTTCAACAAAAATCTAAAGTCTTTGAATCTGTTTTAGGATGTACAGAATTTGTGTTGAATGGTCTGAATTAAAACAGACAGACAGCTTAACGCTGCACCAATATAAACTATTTAATTTTACTTCAGTTAGAATCTCTGATAGACTAACGAGGTTTTTATACAGTAAAATAATTAGACTCATGTATCTGATTTGTCCTGGAAACAGTGATTTGATAGCTTGTATCAGTATCTAATCAGCCTAATGGAGTGAATCCCAGTACTCCAATAAATTATCTGGAATTAACATAAATCAAGTTTATGAAAGAATAAGGTGAATTATTTATACTCACAGATCACATGTCTGTCTTTTTATTGTAAAAATAAGAAAACAACATTGACAAATGGATTGTGAAATAGAAGAGTGAAAGATTTGACTGAAAACTCTTTTACTTAATACTTTTTCTGGAGTGTAAATGGTGATGACACAGTAACTTAAAATATATTTCTTAAAAGTCAGTTCTAGGACGGTGAGAGGAGAGATTACACGGTCGGAATATTCTGGCTGTTTAATTTAAAGGTTTACTGGCAGGAAATCAGGTTTTTCTCAGGGACACTGCAGTGTCCTTCAGAGAGACACGGGAAAATTAAACATCCACATTTCTGTTCAAAAGGCCAAATTCTTTCTGATGATATGAAAATATAATAAAAGATTCAAAGTGCACGAACATCTCAATCAGAGTTAAAATAAAACAGAAACCACCTGCTTATTAATAAAACTAAAATAATAATAAACAGGATTAGAATGAAGTTTTCTGAGCTCTAAACTCACAAAGACACAGTCTCTGAATGAACAGCGGTTAATAAGATTATTGTTTTCTTAATCCTATTGTACTCAAAGTATTACTTGTGCTAAAAGCAACAACGTCTGCCGTGACTCTGATGGAAGGTACCAAAATAAACTCACACATAAACTCTTCACATGTTCAGGAAGCAGAAAATCCTAAATCAACATTATCTTTTCTATTTCTTATTTATTACAGTCAAGCACTAAATATTAAACAGGTGATAAACTAATAAAGAGAAGTTATTTATGTTGTTTTTTTTGACACAACATCATCTCTTTTATTACTTTATTTCTGAATAACTGGATCCCTCAAAACAAATGAGAACAGGACCTCTCCCCCAACATTCAGGTGTTACAGTGTGATTCTAGTTAAATCTGTTCAGGCACATTGAACTGTTACCCTAATACTCGTCCTGTGGATAAACCTCACTGAATTAGACGTACTTATGACGTCTGTTATATTGTGGGGATCAAACAGGAAAGGATGAACTATCTTCTAAGAATAAGATTTACAAGTTGCTCCATTGTTCTCTGACAGGAAGTCTCTTTTTACAGAGCAAAGTCTAAAGTATCACTACACGGAGATGTGAGAACTTTTTAATGCTGGAAAAATATTCTATTTCTTTCAGTATCATATGTGTCGACAGTGTTTCAGACACAGATTGTGTCAAACAGGAAAAGTAGATTCCGTTTTAACATGAACCACTACTGAAGGTCATTTTTGGTAACAAATGCATTAATTTAAAAAAGTCTAGAATGAACAACAATAAACAGCTGATTAAGAGAATAAAACATGAAACTAAATGATCCTTTAAGCTACTGAGCCATAAATTCAATATAAGATTAATATGACAAATTAAAAACACACTTTAGAGTTGGAACTAGGTCAGAATTAAACATGACGTATTTATAGGTTTTAGTCTTAAAGCCTAAAACCATTAAACTCCACATATTAGTTTGCACTTTTTTCAGCCTCATTTAACTGAAAGAAATATTTTTAGTTTCTTTAGAGAAAATGTTTGTTGTGTTAAAATAGAATATAGAAATTCTCCTGCACCGACATCTTTACAGCAGAGACATTAAATGTGAAATGCTGAGAGATGCAGTTGTTTCCATTATCCCTCAGAGTGTGTGGATGCACAAACACACACACAAGGACATTCTGCCTCGGTGACCTTCAGACAACCACAAGGAAATATTAAAAATGCATTTATTATTGTTATTATTATACCTTCAAATGTCTTGAAGCATCAACAGAAGTTAAAAAACGAAGAAGTCTTTAAAAAGCTGTAAAATAATCTTTTTGGGTTTTGCATTCTGATAATCGTCACGGCATCCTGAACCATATTCACGATAAAAAAAATACCCTAGTGCAACCAGCAACACTGAACTTTAAACATCTCAATCCGACTTTTAGATCAGATTTAATATATTTAAAAGCCGTGAAATTTGTCACACATTTTCCTAAGTGTCCTTTCTGCAGCGCCATTCATCTATCAGGATCCTCTGCATGCCGCCTCATCGTTCAGCATCACATCACACACTGCAGTGTCTTACCTTGAGTCACCTCCTTGCAAAGACTTTCATTGTTGTTGTTGTTGTTATTATTATTATTACTATTGTGGCATTTTAAATCTTCTTTCCCTGATTCCTTCCCAAGACTCAAGCTGCACTTCTCATCTTCCTCCTCCTCAGACACCGAGGAGCTCCACACCTCCATGGTAAATGAAGAAAAACTGACGTTTGTCCACAAGTTAAATTGTTTTCTTTCCTAAATGTGCTGCGTTTTGGATGTGATGCACCAGTCGTGTCTCTGGCATGATTCTGCTGGCTCCTGTGAGCCGAAAACACTATCTGCTCATCTATGTGAGGGTGTGTGTGTGTGTGTGCAGGAGAATCTGAGCTGCTTGGTGTTAATATATAATCCCTCAGACTGTACACGCCATCTGTCGTCATGCCTGCCTCCGTTAACCTGGCCACGTTGGACTACCGGGTAAGAAAAGACATGAAAAAGAGGAGGGGTGAAGAAAGAAGTAATGTCTAAAAGATAAACCAGCAAAGAAGATGTTCATGTTTCTGACCTTGTATAGACACAGACGTGTGAGTAAGATTTAACTGAACTGATAATAATTCAGAGAGGAATGCAGTGAAAAAGGATGCAGCACAAAGCTCGCCCACCCCCATCATATGTGGGAGATGGTATGTCCCATTCATGCCAATGGCTGCTCTTTTCTCCTCACATACATGATACAGATGGAGAAAAGGCTGTTGTACACAGAGACACACCCACAGGGTTCTGATGAAGGCAGCAACCTCTACAAAAATCTGAAGCTGAAGTCCAAACAGATCCATGAAAATCATGATCTTTTTGTCTGAATATTTTGGAACAATCAGATTAAACGCTTTTTTATTCAGTCAGAATAAGAAAAGATTTAGTGTGAATTTAAGAAAAGCTAAAAGTATCCACACAAACTCCTGTACCACCACATTTATCTTCTTATCTGCTACACCTGACACGGAAGTTTACTGCAATCAAATATTTAACTCCTCATTAATATTTGACTGACTTTGCAGGTGGAATACTGCACACGAGACACACCTCAGACCCAACTTTCACCATCATCTCGTCTTTGACCCTGTTTGTCCCAACAGGATAAAACCCAACAACAAGACCACAAAGAAACCAGATGTTTAAAAGGAAGCAGCAGTTTGCTAACAGCGGAAAATAAACCGAATTCTTCATCTTTAAATCACCTTCCAGTGATGGAAATCTCTTTGTCACACATAAAAACCCCCAAACAAAGAACTCGCTCATTATCATAAGATGTTAGATTCATGTTTTTTTAAGTTCTACTTCACTGATTCCCTGACGGGAAACCCAGGAAGGACTTTTAGCTTCCTTGTTTAAAGCAACAACAGAAGAGTCTGTGCTTGTATCAGATTTAATAGATTACAGATTACAGTCCAAAGAAAGTCTGAAGAGCTCCTGATGCAAACAACTTCAAAAGAAGCAAATCTAAAGTCATTAGAATGGTTTAAATATTTTACACAGCTCAGTAATAAGAGATTAACTGTATGTAAATATGTTATTCAACTGTATTTGGTGGTGCATGCACCAGGTGTTGCATGGTATTAACACATGTGCTAGTGGCAACATCAAACTACTGCAGATGTTTAAATCTGTTCTGAACTGAACAGACTGTTAAAGAGGCCCTTCCATTAAAAACAGTTTTTCTGAGGTTTCTGTTGAATATTTTAGCTCCACAGGTGTTCTTACCTTCATAGTGGGTGTGAAAACAGGTCAACAACTTCTCTTCCAGTTTTAATCTCTCAAACTACGCAGGTGGAGATAAAACCCGAGTTCTCCCGAGTTCGAACTGCCTGTATCTGTTTCATCACAACTCCTTTGTTCGTTAGTATTCGGCAACTCCCGCAGTTGAAACCCCGCCTAGCATGCTGCTGGCTAAAAGCTGTTAGCATAAGGATGTATCAAACAGGAAGACACGACATCTGACGTTGCCTTGCGCAGCGGGGCAGGAAACAGTATACCTTGCTCTCATAGGCTAGTTTTTTAGCCAATCAGAGTCCAGCAAATTCGAACAATGAATATGAACGAGCTGCTGACGAAGCCTGACGGAAGGAGCCGGAACCACCCGAATTTTAATGCAGACAGATTGAAAGGTCTGTTAATCAGTGTTTCCTAACATGTTTTAGATATAAAATGTTTCATATTACTGGTTAATACTTAAGAAATAACCACAAAGTCCTGAAATGTGTATGAAAGGGCTTTTAAACAACATAGTCAGATTCATTCTGCTTTATATTACAGACATGCTTTTTTTCTTAAGGGAAATGTTTCTGTAAATGTTTAGAGTTATTTAATAATTCCTCCTTAAACATATTTTGTGAATAAAAACATCTTGAAATTATAACATGTTAGTTAATAACCTGTTTCATAGTTCAGTTTTTATACAGAGTTTATTTTAAACTAAAATATTTTACTAGTTCTATGTTAAGGAGAATTTATTAATGCACTGACAGGTGAGGCGTCTCCAAACAAGTTTTTTCTTTTGTCTCTTATTTGGCAGATTTATATTGATAATATTTTAGGACCTGATAAAACCTCCAAAACGTAAGAAAGAAAAAAAAAACTTTGAATCTGTATGAGATGAAAACAGAAAGAAACGCTGCAAGAAAGCTTTAAGGATGCAGCAGTAAAGAATCCTGATAAACAGAAACATATGCCACCTGCCAAAACTATGAATCCCAATCTGGGTGAATCAGGTTAGTCCGACCTGTTCCTAAAAGTTCCATGTGGCCTGGCATCAGATCGGTACAGGATTATAAGGACACAACAATATAATCTCTAATAATCCTTTCAGCACCAGCCAGGATCATCAGGAAGAAATTATATTGATTTTGGTTTGTTTACATCAGTAAATGTTTCCTTGGAGACTTTCGAGAAACCAGATACTGCAAACAGATTTTAAAAGGCGGGTCTGCTTATTGACTGGTTCACAAATGTTTTACACAAGAGTGTCAAAACAAAACAAAACCCTGTGAGATTATAATCGACTCTTCGATGTTAAAACTGAGTTCAACCTTTTGCAAACATCACTGTAGAATAAACTCAGCTTAACTCTGTATAAACAAAGTCAGTGAGTATTGAACATTTAAATCACCGCAGAGCAGAGTCTCCTCACAAATCCAGACTACACTGGCACCTAAACTGTATGTGTTTCTGCAGCAACATGCCAAACCTGTCAGTCTGATGTCAGAGCGTCCGCGGGGACAGACAGTCTGCTGACCTTCAGTATAAACTGCTTACAATGCCACGGCACCGTCGGGTAATTGGCTTGATGGCTTTTGACATCAATGGCTCACAAATGAGGAACTTAATCTGGAAGTGAGGGTGTGTGTGTGTTGGGGAGGTCATGATAAAACCCCACAAACTCAACACCTCAGAGAAGGTCTTCTATAGGGGGAAGACATGTATTTATCAATTGAATTTATTAATTCATGCATAATTAGCCATTTGTGAACTCTTGTTTCTGCCAGATTATATACAAACATGTAGAGTATTGGTTCTCTATGAGATTAAGAAGTTACAACTTCATGAATTCTTAAATACAAACTCTAACTTTACAGTTACAGTTTCTTCTTTATGAAAACAACAAACAGTTTAAGGCTGAATATGAATCAGTTCTTCTGAGAATACAGATTGAAAACTGTGACCGTCACAGGATTATAAATAGAGCTCAGATACATCGATGCAACTATATGAATCATTTTAAATTAATACCATCAGATAAATATGCGTCTTTCTGTCAATAACCTTACCCCATAGTCTTTTATCACACAGAATAAATCAGGAAATTAAAACTAATGATGGCATCTCTTCTCCATCTGTTTGTTTGTTTGTTTGTAAACACTTTATACCTCTAGATAAATGGTGAGAAGAAATAAGCCTTACTTACAGAAATACTTGAAAGTCTCTTCGATCTGCTCGTGTGTGAGTCCCAGAACAACTTCTGGTGGTACCAGAGGGGTGTGTAGCCAGTCATCATGGTCATATCCAAACACAGTGTCTGCTCTAAGAGTGTAGTTGGGTTGACCTTCTGACAGAAGACTCACGATCTCCAGCTCCGGCAGATCAGAACAAAGGTCTGAAGGAAGCCAGTGTTTTTGTTTTTTAATGAGTCAGGAAACAAAGTAAGGACAAAGAAAAGAGCAGTCAAATAAAAACAGATGAACTGATACCTATAATACAACACTGCCCTCTTCTGATAAATCTATTAAACTGCAGGATTCTCAGAAGAATGTGAACAAATTTTAGTTTTTTCTTCTCCCAGAACATAAGACCTACCAGTTAGAGTGGACACGTCATGGTGGGACAGTTCTCCCAGGACACTGAGATTCTTAACTGAAGCATGGTGAAGAGGCTCGGGGTCCACATCCAGGGCCCCCGGTGCCTCCCTGTGCCCCTCATGGGGGGAGAGGACTGACTGGGAGTCCAGATGGGCCTGTGGTTGCCAGAAAGGAGGAGAAAGACAAGCTGGCAGAGATGATGATGAAGAGGAAACAGGGTGGGACAGCTTGCCTGATGAGAAGGATTCTGTGCAAAGTCAAACTTCAGACTTTGGCGCCCTCTAGTGGCCCAGGAACAAAATAAAGACGTCTAGGTCATTGGAACCCAACAGAACCTGAAAGTCAAGGCTGGACAGAGAAAAACAAGAGAAAGTAGATGGATTAGAACATCTCAGGAGCCGTTTGCAGGAATATTTCTGCATGACACTTTAAATTCTGCAGTGTTTTCTTTTTAAAATTGTTTTATTTCACATGATACATTAAAATACTAGAGACCATCACAATGTATAGTTAAGACCTTTATATGACCTAAACAACCAGAATGTCTGAGGAAATATTATTTCCATTTTTAGTTTTTAACAGACAAATTTATTAAACTAAGAGCTGATCAATAAACAAACTGTAAGACAAATGGGACATTTCAATACACTCAATTCAAGATTTAGAAATCATGTTTTTTTATGTTTTATAAGCTCATAATTTCATGTTTGATCTTTTTAATACAATTATAAGGCAGTTAAATCATATATACGTGATCAGACAGAAACATGTGTTTGTATATATGGCTCATATAAGTTTAATCATCTTGTGTTGACTGTTATGTGGCTGATCTGCCTGTGGCTGTGAGTGTGTGTGTGGGTGTGATTAACCTCATTTCCAACAGGTGGATCAGCTCTGGAGCGGCAGGTGTGGCTCATTCTCCTCTTCACCTGAGAGGGGATTTAAGGGGAGGATCAACACGAGACAGGCGCCAGATAGTTCTCTTTCATCGCTTGGTAGAGTTGCTAATACTGACCACATGCACATTCCTGAAAGACGAGCCCCATAACGCTTGGTCTTTCTTTTCCTTTCTCTACAGGAGTTTCACACGGATCCGACGCCTCTCCGAGGATCTGCACCTCCTGTCCTGGAGACAATCCGATACCACAGGCTCTCACGCTGGCTTGGTTCTCCCTGGATTGTTCTCCGCCTGTCTCTTCCTCCCCGGAGCCTGCACCTGCTGGACACACAGACCCAGAGCTGATCTGTTCACCCTCCAGCATCTGCACATCTCACTCCGGACCACAAACCTCTTTTCAGCCACCAACAACTCCTCCTCTCAACACCACCATCTGCGCCATCCAAGTAAGCCTTCTCTCATGTTCTCATGCTTGCTCCAACATCACAACCCCTCAGATAACTAACCTGTGCTCTCACCGTTTAGAGTTCCACGGTTCCATCCCGGTGAGGCCCGGTTCCTGTACCGCCAGCAGCACAGGAGTTACGTGCCTGGCCGTGCTCCTTTTCATAACTTCAATAAACACTTTAAAACTGTTTTGTGGTCTGGGGCTTGTGCTTGTAAGAGGGTTCGCACCAAACAGAGGCCATGACAGTTGACAATCTAAATAATACCATATGGGATAAATGTAATAATGAACAATTCTTATCTTGGCTGCAGTTTCTAGTTTATCTTATTGATCTCACTGACTGTATTTTTTTCATAAGCTTTGAGCGCTCCCATCATTCAACTTTAAATAGCCTTTTACTTTTAAAAAAGCCAGGCTTGACCGCAGGTCTGTGTTTTAGGGTCACAAAGATAATGTTACCCGCACCTGCAGCAACACAGATCAGGTTCTCCTGCTGGATTATACATGAATAATGAACCAAAAGTTATTGCCTAAAGCTGCAGAATGTCTAATATTATATTCTGTAAATGATTCATTTATGTGTGACACACTGCACCACTGATTAATGTGCTGATTATAGAAACAAACAGTTTTGCATGTGAATACATATAGTATAACTGTATTACTTTTAAAGGCAGTATATGAACTTATAAAAAAACTTGTCATATTCACTGTAACAATACTCTACACTCTCAGAAATAGAGGTACGAGACAAGGACATTTTTGTACCTATAGGTAAATTGTTTTAAAATGTTGTAAAAACGTAAAAAAAATGTAAAAAAATTTAAAAATGTAAAAAACCCCAGCGACAAGAAGGGTACAAATTCTTGTCGCTGGGGGTGTACCCTGTAGTCCAGGTCCATAAAATGGAGATTAACCAGCCTTGACCAGGGTTGCAGGTGCAGTTGAAATGGTACAAATTTGTACTTTATATCAATTTGAACACTCAAAGGGGCATTTCTGGCCTTTAAAGACCAATATTGTACTTTTAAGGGAACATTTTAAAACAATTTACCTATAGGTACAAAAATGTCCTTGTCTCGTACCTCTATTTCTGAGAGTGTACAGTACACTGTAAATTATATTGCTGTGAATATGCATACACATAATTTCCTTTCAGCTGAAACTTGGAAGGCTGAGATCTGGACTCTGCATTTGAAGCATGCACTGTTTAAATTAATAAGATAACTTGTTGCACAATAAAAATAATCAATCTAGACTTCATCTTCTTAGATAGATGATGTTTCTCTCACGCTTTCTGCAGAAATGGCGTCAGCTTTTATTGAAATTATTGAAATGAAATGCTGCGTGCAGATTTTTTCAGAAATAAAGATCGTGTTCTCACGTGGCCCAAACAGCTGAGTATTCAACTGTGTGTTATTATTAAAATGATGCCTCTGTTGTTAATTAAAGTTACATAAAGACTTGGTGTGCTGCCAAGGCCAGTAACAAAGGGACACTTGATACTTCGACCTAGTTATAGCAGTCAATAAAACAAGCTGGCCAAAGGGTAAAGGCCGAATTAATGTGACAGATACGAAGATGCAACAGGATGTGCATCAGATGACAGTTCAGGTGCAGCACTTTGCATTTTGCTACATTTATACACACCTGCCCAATTTAATAGGTATAAAATCCCTGAAGTAAGAATCCCTATCTCCACCTCCAGCAGAGGACGTTTCTGATTTATCCTTGTTGGCGTCGTCTGCTCAATCAGCTGAGTGTTTTGGTTTGTGGCCAACACTTCACCATTCATCTTGTCTCGTCGTCAGATGAATGACCCCACATTTACATACCACTGTGAGTATAAGTGAGTTGACCTTCTCACTGACACTCATCTGATAGCTGCAGGTATGAAATATCTTAGTTTCAGAAAAATGCATGTAAAATAAAAGCTGTGCATCAATAAACAGGAAAAATGTCCAATTTCTGCACATTTACACGTCAGTTTTAATGTATCAGTTACTGAAACAGTGACAATGTAAACATGCAGCTACATGAGACACTGGGCTGTCAGACACTAAGGGGTGAAACTAAGGAATAACAAAAAAAACATTATTCCTCCTTTATATTCTCATGTTTTTACTGTTCTAGGCAGGATGCCAGAAGGAAAAGGCTGAATAATCAGTAAGATCTTTAGAGTGGAACATAATGAGGCTCCAGAGCAGACTGGTGCACCAACCTGGAAAACAGCAACAGGAAATCAGACTAAAACCTCATCAGGATCATTTGAAGTCCAGATGCATTTAATGCCATACCAGGGTGGGAAGTAACTAAATACAGTCATTTAAATTACTGCAAATGAGTAGTACATGCATGTACCTGTACTTCTGTAAAAACTGCAAATGTACTTTCTCTTAATTATTTTTAGTTTGAAGTGCTGCGAAAATTTTAATAAATTCTGTAAATGAATATCACTTTAGAAACAAATCCCTCCTGAGTTAAAACAGAGACTGATGGATGTGAAAACACAAAAACAAATCCACACAAAGGTGAAGATACACGAGCTGGATAACAGAGTACAGCAGGTGGATGGAGAGGAGGGGGACACCCTGAACAGGTCGCCAGTCCATCACAGGGCCACATAGAGACAAACATTCTCTCTCACACACACACACACACACACACACACACACACACACAGGGCCAATTTATCAGAGCTGCCATGCATGGTTTTGGTCAGTTGGAGGAAACTGGAGGTCCCAAAGAACACAAACACATCGTAAGAGTTATTTGAGAAGAATCTTTCAGTACAAGCTTCACCTCTATTCATTACATAATAATGAATGAAAGAGTTTTATTGTGATAAAATAAGCTTCTGTTTCATGTTAGTAGCTCTGAGTCATATCAGCGCTGTGTAAGCAGAGAAGCCTGCCTATGACCTTGGAGCAGTGAGTGTGGACCGGTCCAACAGAGGTAAAGAGCTCTGAGCAATCAATGCCCTTCCAGGAGGGTGTGTACGTGAGCCCAGGCACACAAAGAGGCACAACTCAGAGGGGGAGGGGAGGGAGAGAGGACGCTTGCATTCAAGGCTTTTGAGGAGGGGTGATTTCTAAACATGGGGAGTGTAATAAAGACTTTTTATTCACCGTGTCACAGGCAGATTTCAGCCAGTGTCTGCATGTTGGGAAAAAATGTACATCATTAATCTCTCTTTTCCAAACAAGACTGACTGTTAGTGACTCTGTTTTTCAGCACAGGAATTATCTTCAGTAAATGGAACATTGTAGGAATCTTAGTGATTATTTGCTAAATTTGAACATCAATACTGTATTTGAACTTTTCCGTTTATATTAACCTTCTGATTTGTATTTACGTATTAACTTGTGGTTCATGTTCTTTGTTACAAGTTTCAGAAGGAAGAAAGAAGAACTCAAACATTTATTCAAACTATTTTGAAACACACTATTTATAAAAATGTTTTGGCAATTTAAATTTCTATTTCTAACTTTACAGTAAGTCTCATGAACATGTTACAAATTCTCAACAAATTATTGTAAAAGTCTTTATTATAGGACAAGTTCATGTTTATTCTAATTTATCTCAATGAGTCCCTCAGTTTTTAGTTTTTTTTACATGACGATAACTTCATCAAATGATTTGGGCTGTTTACAGGTAACGTTATTTTAAAGCTCCAACTTCAAGCCACAATCAGGAAGCAGCTGCTCTGCAGGAAACACACAGGTCCAAGAAGAAAACTGTCGAGTTATTTTGGTGACCATCTTAAAGAGGAAGTAGCCACAGTTTGTCCATGTGGATACTGTAAATATACCAAACAATGGTTTTGTAAAATGTATATGGATAAAACAGATAAATTGTTAAATACATACAGTGCTGTGGAAAGTATTTGCCCCCTTACAGGTTTCTTATGTTTTTGCTTTGTGATTCATTTAAATGTTTCAGAATCATCAAACAAACATGAATATCAGACAAAGACCTGAAAAAATACAGAATATTGATTTAAAATAATGATTTCATTCATTATGGAAAGAAGCGCAGTAATTTAATTAAATAATTAATTAAAGTGCTGCGCAGTGGTGCAGTTGGAAGAGCTGTTGCTTTGCAGCACGAAGGTTCTGGGTTTGAAACCAGGCCAGGTCCTGTTCTCCCTGTGCATGAGTGGGGGTTCTCCAGGGACTCCAGCTTCCTCTCACAGTCCAAAAATATGCATGAGATTAATTAGCAACTCTAAATTGTCCCTATGTGAGAGTGTGTGTGAGTGGTTGTCTGTCTATATGTGGCCCTGTGATGCACTGATGACCTGTCCAGGTGTAACTCCACCTCTCAACCAATGACTGCTGGAGATCCCTGAGACCCTCAACACCACAAAGTATAGATAAAGACTGCCCGACTGACTAATTAATTAATCAATTAATTAATTAAGTCACATTGGAGGGTTTCCAAGCATGAACAGCCTGTTGACCGAACTCAATCAAATTTCACTCTGGATTTTGATGATGTCACTCCAAAACCTTTAACTGAAGAGGTCTGCAGGTCTTTAGATGTTGTTCTGAGTTCTTCTGTGACCTCCTGGATGAGTCGTTGATGAGCTCTTGCAGTAATTTTGGTCCTCATGACACTCCTGTGAAGGTTCACCGCGGCTCCGTGTATTTGTGGATAATGAGTCTCAATGTATTTCACTGAAATCCCCAAATCTCACAGATGGTTTTAGAACTCTTTCCAGACTGATTGATGTCACTGACTTTGTGTCTCATCTGTTCTTGAAAGGAAGGAATTACTATTTCACACTGAACCAGGTTGGTCTGAATAACTTTTTTACTTAATAAATGTACTGATGTTAAACTTTATTAGCTCATCTAAAACATGTGACAACAAAGCAAATGCAGAAAAAATCCATAAGGAGGCAAATGTTTTAACTTGAATGCAATTTTACACAACTAGTAAGTTTAGGAGGCTACAAATAATTTTCTCATAAATAAACGAATTCAATGAAGAAAGAGAACATAATAATACTATTTTTTGAGCAATGGTTTGCTGAAAATCTGTTTAGTTGATCCTAAGACATGTTTCATGTTTTTGCTCATATTTTCCATTTTCAGTCCCCCAAAAACCAAAAGTCACCAAACTAACTGACAACAGAACTGTTATCCTGACTTCTGTAGTGTTAAAGTTTTGTAGATGTCTGGTTATTTCCAGCCCTGCTACAAGATGAGTTTCTGGGCTGGGCGTCCTAAACGCCACCTGTAGATGGATCACTAACTTCCTGACTGGTAGGTCGCAGCAGGTGAGTCTCGGGTGGTTTGTCTCCAAACCCCTGATCATCAGCACTGAGCTGTGCTTTCTCTCTGCTTGTCTCCCTGTACATGAACAGCTGAGTTTCCACCCATCCATCCACCAAGGTTCTAAAATATAAAGACGATACAACACTTGTGAATCCACATCCAGGTGGGAGGACGAACACCTGGTAAACTAGTGCAGTCAGAACAACCCCGAGCTTAGTGGTGGTGAATTACCTGAAGAACTCAGCCCCACCTGCACCCAACACACTGAGACTCAGACCCTGAACTCAACATCAACTTCTTCCTGCATCAACTGAAGAAGTGCCTATGTCAATCATGGTGAGCTTCTCCACAGCTGTCATCATGTCCATCCCCACGTAGTATGCTACTTCCTCTGTTACAGACAGAGATGGTGATCAGTGGCTATTTGCTATTTGGATCTTTATTAAAGGACCTTTACACCTCCAGGTCCAGGAAGTAGGCAGCTAAAATGATTGTTATCATTATCTCCTTCTTACCCTGATCATAAACTACTTCAAATGCTTCTTTCAGTCAGGAGGCTGAGGTCCATCAGGACTTGGATGCAGTTGCTACTGAACTCATCACCAGTTCTCCTCACGCCGGTCTCACAACTCTGGGTCTTAAACTACAGCATCAGCAAAGATCTACTAACAAACTACCAGTCAGCTGATCTGGACATTTTATTACACTTGGATTTTCTGGATAATCACTTCCTTATTTAGATTAGGTTTGCTTGTTATTTTGTTTTTATTGTTCTTGTAATTTCTTATTACTTTAATCCTGTTTACACCAAAATATCTAAATCAATTTCTAAAAGCTGTGTGACATTTATGATGTTTATGATTTATTGAAAATAATTTATGTAAATTACCAATTAGGTCATAAAGAACATGAAGCTAATGAAACCAAAGATTTGAACTAATGAAGTCTGAGGTTGCCTAAAACACATCAAGAACTGAAGCTACTTACTGTTTTTTAAAAGGTCAGAAGCCAAAAAGATTAAGTGCTGCTGATTTAATCTTTAACAAGTCAGGAAGCAGCAATTTACAAACAGGTTACACATTTTACATTTTTATCTATCAATCAACTGGGAACTAATTAGAATAATATCATTAATCAGATAAATCTGATTAAAAGATTGGAAGAGTCTGATTAATCTGTAGTTCATTCTACACATTCTTAACTCAAAAAGCAGCTAAACTTACAAAGGAAGTTGATTGATTCGTCACACAGAAGGACAGTGAACAAGGTGAACAGAGAATGTGTAACCTTAAAGCCTGTTGAACTCACTTATCAAGTATTTACCTGATTACTGAACAATCACAGCAAGAAAGTTTAAAATAAATGTACTTGTTTTAAATCCATGTCTGCAGACTCAGAAAATAGAAAAAAATAGCTAATTTATCCACTAAGCCTCTCACTCTGTCTTCTTTATTACGTTCAATGTGTCATTTAAAACAGCAAAAGAAAAATCAGTAAATTCCTCCAAAAAAACAACATAATGTTTTGAATTAGGAACATCAGACAGCATCACAGTCTATAAATTAGCATTTTGTCCTATTAGCTTTGTTACGTCTGTTAAATAAGACTTTTTTCTAACAGGAAAGCTGAATGAAAATACTGAATGAAAAGCCAGGCTGCATTTGACTTTGTTTCCTTCTTTAAAATCTAGGAAAATGTGCAGGATTAACAATAACAGAAACAGAAATAATCCTAAATCTGTTGTGATACAAATAACTTACAATCGGATTTTCTACCGTTTGTTTCCAATAACACAAACCGATCTGGAAAAGTCATCAAATAAGAAGCAATAAAAACTGTAAAAAAAAAAAAAAAAACATAATTTAAATGAAGGTTTAAGTTTGAATTTGATTTTGTATGTTTCGTCAAAAACGTTGGGTTTTCTCTGAATACATCTGTCTGACTTCACCCATCTGTTCACCAAACACTAAACCCTATTTAATATTTGTATCTTATCAGCCAGAAGAACAAAATGACCCAACAGCTCATCTGCAATATGTTGTATAGTGCACAGATAAGACGACGTGCAATAGATCACGACTGCAGCGCAACATCAGGTGCAAAAAAAAAAAAAAAACTCACAATATTACAAGATACTTAAACACACACACAGATCACAAGACATTTACAGCCTGTCTAAACTGCTAAATGGTGTTTGAGGAGAGATTTCTTCTTATCCGTGTTGCCTGGAAACAAAATATTCAAAGGCTCAGAAGACAAATAAACACGACACTCATAAATATAATCCCACTGATTCAATGGTGTTTTGACTTAAAAACAAAAAAAGGATAAAGGAAACTGTGAGAATAACTAACAAACCATCAAAATTACAACATCCTGAGCAACAAGCCTTCAGAGTTAATAAACTACCTTCAGATTAAAGCAGCTATCATCTCAGGTTTTATATCTGCAAATAATTTATCCATCAAATCCACAAAAAGCTACAAGAATTTCTCAAAACGAAACCGATGTGTTGAAACTGACAGCTGTCATCCTATAAAATGATGACATCATATTCAGGAAACTGCTGTTCTGTGAACTGTCTGTGTCTTTGAATGACTTGAAAAGGTTAAGTTAAACATTAACAACAACACTTAGTGTGCCAAGTTCCCAACAGGACACATGCACTGGTTGTTTAATGATACTTCAGCCATAAATGAAAATCCAGCACAATAAAAATTGGGAGATAAAAATGTGAAGGATAAACAAATGGTTATGAATCTGAATCTGTAAGAATGAATAATCAAATATTTCACATGTGTAAAAGAAGAAGCAGCGTGGGGAACAACAGAGGAGTTTACTGTGAGTAAAAATGTCTCCTCGACAACTGCGAGAGCTATATCAGGACAGCAACGCTGTGAGAAAAGAAAAGTGGTCCCAAAAAGCCGAATACCAGAAACACTCTCACCTCTGAGGAGGAATCTGATCCGGCCACCCAACACGTGTCAGTAAATTCAATCCACAGTCCAATGAATGTGTTTTACAGAGTCGTAAGGGGCATTCATACGTTACACACCTTCTGGATCGCACATGGATCCTCCAGATATCTTCCATTAAAGAACCGTTTAGTTTCTTTTCTGATACTTTTTGAGTGCTGCGACCTTTAAAAATGAAAGCTGCAGTGAAGCTGAAATAATTCATCCAGTCTGTAAATTCTCATCCAAGTTGTCCAAAGTTCAGACTCAAACAAGGAGCAGGATTTAGGAGTATTTCAGAAGTACGATTGATTGAAGTATGATTAATGCAGCAACTCCAATGGTTTTAACGCTTGTAACATTTAAGAATAACTTTTTTAGATAATTTCTCAGGTTTCACCTCATACAGCTGACATGTCACACAACAACAAAACATCTCTGAATCAGTACCTAAAAGTAAAATCCTACCAGGATAAACGTACTTTGATGCATCGCATTAACTGTATTACAGATCAGTTTTAATCCTTGTGTCTGTTCGAACACTAAAAACCTGTGGAGCAGTTCACAACCTCAAACAGTTTGTGGATAATTCATCAAATGGAAAAAAATTACTCACAAACTAACAAGTTTAGATTAATAGATTTAAGCACTGAATTGTTAGAGCTTGTTTAAAACAATCAATCTGACAGAAAATTTTAGTTGGAACATCAAATGGAGACATAAATAAACCAAAACTAAACTCATTTAACGAAACACATTGTTATACCATCTACTGCTTAAATAAACTGATTTGATTAATTGTGTTGTTTCATGAAGGTGGAATAAATCAGGTTGAGTTTAAAAACCCCCTCACTGCATCACAACAAGGATAAACTGCATGAAAACACTTGAGTAGCTGAGCAACAGTGCTAACCACATCAGAGTAAAAACAGACTTACTGCTCTGCTGAAGAAGTTACTTTGTTTTCGTTTCCAGGTTCAGACGTGATGCTGCTTCCTTTACTGTGTTCCCATCAAACTACAGGCGCCTTACAGTTACCGGCCGGCTTCTTTCCTGCCCCGAGCGTGTCCTGCCAGAAAGGAGAGAAAGCAACAGTGAGGCAGGGTGGAGGTGGGGCTGACATGGGAATGAAAGAGGAGGAGGAGGAAGAGGAGGAGGGACGTCCAGGGCCAAGACGTGCTGCTTTATCAGACTGGGAGCTTCAGACACAATAGAAAGAAGAGGTGTTTAAAAAGACTGAAGCCTGTGAGCCTCCAAGAGTCAAACACGATGACGTAACAACGTCCATGTTCCTCGTATGTGGAGCCATTTGCATCAGTCCAACAGCACAAAGATCCTCTGGCCTCTCATTCAAATCAGTACTTCAGTCTTTATCATCCAACAATAACAAGTCTGTCTCACTGCAGTGCTGGTCACTGATTTACAGACAGTAATCAGTGATTAATTACTTATAGAAACAGATCTATTTATTATGTTGCTAACAAATCCATCATGTGACTGTCTTCATGCTGTTATATGAATAAAATGTTAACATTTCCTTTTCTTAAATATTATAAGAACATTTCTTTGATTTAATTTGAACCTGAATTTACATTTTAAGCTCAATTCGGGTTTAACTTTGACCTTGACTTTAACCTTGAAAACGTTTGTATTGTTGCAATAAAAAGGACAACAGAACAAACACGGCGCTAACGCAGGAAACAGCTGTTTGTCAGATCTGATTTCAAAAAGAATAAATAAACAAAACACTGTTTTTGTTAAGACTAAAACTACAAATAAATGAATTTTAATCAAATTCTTCTTAGATATGTTAATGACCTTATAAGGTTAGTTAACTCAACTTCCTTTTCTTGTCAACAAGTTTCCACATATATCTGAATCACAATTTAAGTATTTTCAGTCTAGTTTGCTATATTTTTTTTATTGCAATGCAAGATGCTGATAAAACAACAAAAAATGAGGTTATTAATTTTATCTATATTGTTTGTAAATCATATGTTGACGTGAAAGCTACGAGGACTATAACTGAGCACCTTTTTGTCCTACATAAAGTCTGATTTTGGGCTTTAGTTTGTGAACCCTACCTACAGATGTATAAACAGTGTTTAATTTCATTCATCTCCTAATAATGCCTCCATTTTACATGTCACTCAACACTGAATAAACACAACGCTGCTATTCATGTCCCAACATCATCTCTGAGTCACACTCTACTGTAAAACTCAGGTGTAAACACAACTTTCTGTCAGAGACATGAATAATATCAGCTGAAATAGCAAAGCAATGTAACATAAACTAATACATTTATTAGCATGTATCAGAAATGCAGGAACAGGTAACAGGAAATGTTATTTCACTTGAGGTTTTAACCCATTTTCACTAATATCACAACAAGTAAAAATCAGTGAAAAAGATCAGGTAAATTCACAAGCTAACACATCCCAATATATTATTTCATTTATTTAAAAATGAGTAACAATCAGTAAACGACTGATTGGAGTTATCAAGTTAATCAAGTTGTTATGAACGTGTTAAATTGATATTAACTTGAATGGCAGCATCTACACGACTTCCTGCGGTTTGTTAAAAAAAAAAACACACCAAATATTTACCAACAAACCGTGGAAAAACAACAACAACGTGTACTGTTACATGTCACAAGTATGTAAATCAGGAGGAATAAATTCAACTTACATGTTCATTTGATTCGCTTCGGTTCAAGGTCGTTTTCAGCTCTGAAGTTTTCCCCTCCGTAAACTCGGAGCTCAGCTGTCACAACCAACTCTGCTCTGCTGCTTCCATTTGGTCAGCGTGAAATGCATCATGGGAAATGTAGTTTAAAATGGAAATAGCTTATTTGCCATGACTCAACTGTAAGTAAACATTGAAATTTGAGATTAAATATTTCCGACTATCTGTAGGTGGCGTCACAATGCAGGAAACCCGAACCTCTGAGAAAATGTTGTGATGTTTACTCTGCAAATATGCATGTGTCTTCTTTTTTACTTATATGAAATAAATCTCCTGAAACTTCTTCAAACATGTTCTTTGTGGTTATGTGTTGCCTTTAAAAGAACATCTGGAGATGTATTAATTTTAGCTGCTCCCACATGTGACTGGAGCAAACACTGAGCTATTTTAACCAACACACATGACTGCAAAGCATACGGGCCGGAGAGAGTCTGTGAATCTGTGGCTACATCTACTGGCAAACCACAGAATGAAAAGGAAGCAGGACAGAAACATCATCAAACACTTTGCATCTTGAAACATAAATACAATTCTCTCATTGCAGAGATTTTACAATAAACCAATCAATTTTTAATTCACTTTTGAATTTAGTTTTTTTGCTCCAATTTCGATGATATGGCGATGTTTTCTATATTCACCCAATCTTTAAACTATATTTGCTTTTTTTATGATGTGCATTCATGTTTGATTTTCAGTGCCTTTGTCTCTCAGAGGATTTTGTTTTCATTCACGGTTTTTCTCAGGCGCTTTGGTGCATTTCTCACAACAGTACTAAACTTTGTACAACAGTTAATGCAACCTCCACATGTCTAATCGTTTGGGCACAACCTAGTGGCGGTTTCATGTTCATTTCATCCAATGACTCAGTTTTTGTAGTAGAAGACAACAGGATAAAAGAAAAGAATTGAAAATATTCATTAACTGGAATGGAGACATAGACGATAGACACCAAACATATAAAGGAAGTAGCAGGTTTAGAAAACCCAAGTTGAAAAAATATATGGAAAACCTACAAAGAGTCGCAAATTATGTTGAAAGAAGTGACTAATTTGGGCAGCAGCTGCTCAGTAGGTAGAGCAGGTTGTCTTGTAACCAGAGGGTTGTTGGTTTGAATCCCCACTCTGTCTGGAAAACGATTCAGTGTGTCCCAGGACAGCTCTTACTATAATAGTTGTGTGTAGTTTATCATCACTGAATGGGTGAATGACAAAAACTTCTGTATGAAGCACTTTGCAAGTCCTCTGACTTAAAAAAAAAGTACTACACAAGTACATTTACCATCTGGAAAAAATCCACAAGAAACATGGTAAAAATGTGATTTATTTTCCTTCCTTAACAGCTTGTTCTCAAACTAAGAGAAAGAACATGAGGTGAGCTTTTTCTCTCAACTTTTAGGCCAATATAAACAAGTAAAAACTAAGAAATGCACATTGTTTGATAAGTAATAAAGTCTCTAAGGCTTTATACCACGTGTCAAACTCCAGGCCTTGAGGGCCACTATCCTGCATGTTTTAGATGTTTCCCTGCTTCAACACACCTGATTCAAATAAACAAGTCATTAATAGGCTTCTGCAGAACTTGTTGAAATGCAGAAGATTTAAATCAGGTGTGTTGAAACAGGGAAACATCTAAAACATGCAGGATAGTGGCCCTCAAGGCCTGGAGTTTGACACCCCTGTTTTAGATTATGAGCATTAGTAAAACATGAGCTAACATGCTTTGCTTCTTCTTTGTAAGTTTTAAAATTAATGCCGAAAAATTCTCTGATTCTGCTAAATGAAAGAGCTTTTGATGCATTTATTTTCTATCTTGATGTTTCACTCATCTACACTTTCTAAAGTTTCATGTAATGACTGATCTGAACACTAGGAGCATCTCTGTGCTTTTACAGGTGATCAGCTGCAGCTCTACTGTTCATTGTTCTAAAATATTCCAGAGACAGATAGTGCTGCAGCCTGTGTCTGTCTTCCATTCGTTAGTGATGATTAATAATTTACCACAGCCTCCATCAGCCCAGGAGGCCTCTGGTCTGCTGTGGGCCACTTCCTTTCCCTGGGACAATAGAGCTATTTCCTGTGGGGTGCAAAGTCGAGGGAGAGACGGACACAAACGAGTATTGTACAGCAGAGACATCATATCATGTCCTGTCACTGAATAAAAGACAGTCTTAAATGTTTGGTGAGATTCACAATCTGTTTACTGGGAGGTTACAGAACAAGATCAGCGTTCAGAAAAGCAGAAAGAAATCTTTTAAAATGCTACTAAAAGAAAAAAAAACTAAAACATCGGAGATTGTGTGAGACATTGTTTGAGTCTCAAACAAAATTGTATCATTAGTAAAACCTAAAGAGGCATCAGTCCCACATGAACCCTACTCTTTTAATTCCTGTCTGATTTTCAACATAAAGAGGCTGCTGTGTTTGAACAATGGCACCATTCATGTTGCTGCAGCCCCTGTGTCCACTGCTCAGGGATATCTGATGAAACAAAAGTCAAAGCCAAATAGTTTTAACTGTAAATTATAGATTCTAAAAGTCCAGTTTGGCAACATGAGGCCACTGTTCCATTCAATGAACAGCCTCATAATTATCAACCCCCCTAAAGCAACACATTAAAACCCAACAGTGTCAATTAGGCCTGAAGCTATTTTTAAGAGTCCACACATTCACTGTGACAAATATAATGGCCTATATAACCAGCAGTGACCCAGCATGCCCTGTTCCTCTACACCATTGTCTCTTTTATTTTGAGAGGCACAGATGATGACTGTCACAATGGTTGCATAGGAAGAAGCAGGATGAAATGCCCCGAGGCAGGACACAGAGTACAGCCTGACCTATCTGCGTCTATCATCCTGTCCGAGCGCATCATCCTGCAGTTAGAGAGGTTTCTAAGCACACTGTGTGAGTTTGATTTGGAATCTTTGCATGTTCAAATCACTCTGTCTTTTTATGATTATTATTTTCGGATTTGAAAGCACAAACTGTTCTGTTTAACCAATACTACCAGAAAATAAGGAATATATTGTTCAATACTTGTGTAAAATTAAATCTAAATTTAATATTTTGTGTCTAATATTTTTTTCTTACAATATTTATAGATAACAGTGTCATTAGCATCAAATGTTGACATTACCTTTGCTGTTGTGTAAACAGTTTCTTTTGGAAAGAAATGTGTACAGAGTCCAGTTAGTGCCAGTTGGAGTGGGGAAATAAAAGGTTGATTAAATTTGTTTTGCTGTGAAATTTTAGAATGGATTTTTCAAACAAACTTATTTCTGCTACAGATCAAACAACAAAACATTGTTTGAATCCAGTGTTATTAGAAAATGTGATTCTCACGTTGGACCAGTATCTTCCAAACAAACTAGTATTAAACCAGAAACCTTTCTTCAGCAATGTCAGCAAAATAAAAATATGCTAAAACTTAATTTTAATCATTTTTTTATCCTTACTACAGGGTTTTGAATGGGACATTTATGTGACTAAAACAAACTTACACTGCAAATAATGTTCTCCTGGTGTTAAATCTGATGATGCATGTATCATGCACTCATGTTAAAATCTAATAATTAAGTTTAAAAATATATTCAGCAGTAATAATTTATTTGATGCTTGTGTGTGAGTGAGCAGGGGAAACTTGTAGTCCCATGTAGTGTGCAGACCTGAATATTTTGGCTTTATACTTGCATGATAAAGGTAGACAGAGAACCATCATCCATTTTTTGTATAACCTTTGTTAAATAAAGAAACACAAGGTGCAAAAAATCTCAAGAGAGTCTGGCTAAATATTTTTTTAAAACATGCACGTTTCTAACAAAGCTGCTGGAAATGTTTTAACAGAAGGACGACATTTTTTATGTTTATTTTTACACCTGGCACTTCTTGTACTCCGTACAATACATTGTTGGTTGTATAAAATAGAAGCTGTATGTATTCAGCAATCAGACAGATTATTATGGCCACTTTTAGGGTAAAGTATTGATTAATATAACATATCAGTGAGAGAGAAACATTAAGCAGCACTATAGTCAGGATCTGGTAAACCTGAGGATCATAAAACCCATTACATATCAACATTAATACAACAATGTGAAATTCACATAAGTCTTTGCTCTTTCTTTATTTTTACAGACTCAGAATCGCATTAGGCGTGACGGCATTTGTTTATCATTGAATGTGCGTTTCACTAGTTACCAGATATGGTGACTCATCCTGCTGTCTGGTTTCGTGCAAACAAGGTGTGGTCGAGCGTCATGCAGGTACATGAAACACAAGAAGTCTCTAAGTGAGAATCACACTGTGACGCATGTTTCAGGAAACAGTTAAATAAAAATGTTTTATTAATAAAATTTAAAAGAAATAGCACAGAGCTAATAATTCGTTTTGTCAGTAAAAAGAAGTCAAATATGTTCCTGTTTCTGACAATAAAACCCGAAGCTGGTGTCTGTGTGGGGGAGCCGTTCTGGGTGGGGTCGGAATCCGGGGGCGGAGTCTCCTCGGAGGTGACCCTCCTTTCACTCAGTTTTTGTTCACAGCGCTGTCGACCAGCTGTGTGGGGGACAGAAGTGGGGAGAAATCCAGAGACGTGTCCTGAAAGGGAAGAAAAATACAGAACTGGAATTACTCGGAAGGCTTTCGAGTTTTTCGAGAGGTAAATTTCATAAAATGTACCTGTTCCGTCTGTTTAGACTGTGTCTTCAAAAGACGCGTCTCTTTTTATTAAGTGGAGGTTTATTTACCTTATAGTCAGTGTGTTTTATGTAAAAATGTGTTGCTGTTTTTGTGAGACGAAAATCATTTCATTTCCGCATGTTTTGAAAACTATGCCCACTTGTCTGCTGCTGAGTTTATTACCAGCGACCGCAGGTAGTGTTTTCTGTTCTAGAACCACCAGCAGAAGTGAGTTTTAACGCCTGAATGATCCGTAACTGCTTCCGTTGTCTCGTTACTGAACATCTATCCTAGTATAATGACTTTAAAGAAGCCAGTTCTGTTTATTCGAGCCTTTTCTTTTATGTCCGAGTCTGAAAGTGGCAGGTGACCGAAATTGGAGCGAACCTAACAATGACAATACAGGGAATCAGGGAATCTTTAAAAATAATCAGAAGCTTAGACGGTGTAATTTATTCATATGGTTTTTTTTTGTTGGAATATTTGTATCAAGAACAACAAAAAAGCACGTAGTTTGATTATTAACAAATTCTTTGAGTCAGAAATGGGAGTTGAACCAATTAAGAGGAGCTACAAACAGTTTCAGGAGGCTCAATGAATAACAGATGAGTTACATTAAAATAATCAATCCACTGTCACATGTTTGAAGACCTCAGTTAGAAAGTGATAAATACTTTACTGTTGGCCCTTTTTTATATCTATTGTAGTCTAATTATAAATATGTGTAGATTAATCACAGAGCCAACAGATACCAGATGTAAGAAACCAAACTTGCTAATCTTTCATTTATTTCTGCTTGTGTAATATATCAAGTTACTGTTCCTGATTTTTAAAATATCTTCTAACTGGAAAAAAGTCTTTGCGTTTGGTGCTGTTAAACCACAGAGGTCATGTGTTTTTAGGTTTCTTTTAAACCAGCTGCTGATTGTTTCTCATGCTGAAAACGTAGAGCTCAGATTACAGTAGCTAAGGTATCTGCTTGGTTGATGCAGGCACTTTTGTAATTTGCCACCATGATAATTTACTTCAGCTCCCATTCGTTCACACAGTGCTGCCCGTGCCAGCAGGGATGTTGCCAAAGTCATCAACGCTGAAGGAACTCGGGAGTCGACAGGTTTAGTGCTTAGTGACCACTGTAGGTCACAATAACTGAATGAATCCAATAAATTCAGCATGTAGTTAAAATCCTAGTGTTTGTGATGAACTCATTTGGAACCGTTTGATTATTGAACGTTTGTGTCTGATGTATCAGAGATGATCACAGACTCTACAGTTTCCAGCTGCTCTCTAAACGATTGCCTCCAGTTAAAGTCGTTGAATGTGCAGCAGCTTGAACAGGACGCGATGCTTTGTGCCAATCCGGCTCGTAGTCCAGCAGCAGACCCTGACATGTTTGGAAAGCTGTGCCCCTCAGAGAACAGGGTGGGCGGGAGGTGGGGCAGTCGTGGGGGGTTACTTACAGTAGATTTCACAGCTACAGATGTGGTGTTACAGTGCTAATCCCCCTCCACCTAATTCCCTGATACCGTCCTACATTAAGAGGTCAGGAGATCCTTTAGCGTGTGAATGGTACACTTTTTTAAAGGAGATTACTGAATGAGACACATCCTGACCTCTTGGTTAATGTTTTTTCTCTTGGATTTAATTTCTTGTCTTGTTTCTGTCTGTTTGCTGGTGCCTGACGGAGTGGCTCTGTTACAGCCCCTGATCACACACACGTTGTGTTTGAGTATTGATTCCTCTGTGTTTCTGTGTTTCCATGGAGAAGAGCACCACAACAGATAATCCCATCAGTTTCAATGAGATCCGTGCAGTTAATGTCTAAATGAGGTGGTGGAACAGTATTTAAAAAAACCCTCAGCTGTCTTTCAGAGGAAATCGTTATCATACGAGTCTGATGTCAGATCTAAAGAATATTAGTTCAAGCTGCAGCTCAGACATGTAGTTCTGTTTTTAATATTTATTATTAACTCAAACCAGCAAGAAATCTGTTTGAGGAGGGGGTTTAATTAGACGAGAGGCAGGTCCATCACAGAACTGAGAGAGGATTCAGATTTTCAGAAAGATAAAAAAATCCTTCAGAAATCTTTTTCTATGTTTCTCTATAGATTTCTGCTTTTACTAACACGCTTTGAGGAACGTGCAGCAGCAAAGAGCTAATCACGTATGGCTGCATGTATCAAACCCAAGAAGCTATTTACTTTCAGCTTCTCCTGATTAGATCAAACAAGTGCAAGAATGTTTTAAAGGCTTCATGGTTGTTTCTCGCCTCCAGCGGTGCTTTAAAATCCTCCTTATGACCTTCCAGCGTGGTCACTTCTATTCAGCTCTTATCAAAGCTGTCTGAAACTCCCACTCGTCAGCCCAACGGCCCGCCGAGTCCGACTGGTTTCTATGTGAATATGGTGCCGTTGATCATTTTTTAATTATACAGCGACGAAGGGAGTGAACTGGAGTCTGACACAGAATCTAATGAGAAGGTTTTCACAGTTGGAGGGTTTGGCTGAGCTGAACTGAGTCCTGTGGTGTCTGTTTTTCTTCACCTCCTTCCTGTCTGTCCATTACACTGAAAAGGAAAGTAAGTCAACAAGGGGAGCTCAACGTGGTAGATAGATACCAAGAATGTCAACCGCTTAAAAGGAGTTTTTGTTTTTTGTTTTTCAGCTGAAATCATGAGTCAATTTTTTTACCGTTCACTGATTTTGGAGGATGTTCTGTTTGCGTGTGAGTTGAGAAAGTTGTGAAATCTTCATGTCTAAAGTGTTTTACTAAATACTGAACACTGCATGAGCCTGTCAGTGGGCTGTTATTTTGAAAGTTTTGTCTGACAGCAGCTTTATGTGGAACAAGTGACATCAGAATGAGTCACTTACACAATTTAAACAGTAAACTTCAACCTGTCAGATGAACATGTTCATATTCTTTAGGGTCTCTTTAGAGTTTCACTCTTCTCTCATAAGCAGAACCCTTCTGATCCCTCATATCTCTGATCTCCATGAAATATTAATCATCTGTCACATCGCTTCAGTGGTCAGACACGCACTGATGCATAGCAGAGGGGGTTCAGCATCAGGCCGTCAGACTGGGCTTCGGGTGCAGTTTTTTGGCCTGTGAACACACTGAATCATCTTGATGTGCTTCAGTTCTTTTTTGTTGCGCCCAGCAGAGACACTTGAGCAGCTTCCTTTTCACTGTAGCAGCCGTCAATAGACAATGCATCTACTCTTTTCCTCTCTATCCCGAACAAAGTAACACAGACGCTCTCTGTGCTGTTAGAGACTTGATTCATCCTCTTCCTTCCTACCGCTGCACAACCAGCATGAAGGGGAATTTCCATCTTCTCTTCAGACAAACTATATGTTAAAAATGTACATTTATCATTTGATATTCCTGGAATAAATGTGAATCTGATTTATAATGAAGCGTTCTGTGAACTTTGCTTCATTCCAGACATTTCCTGCTTCTTGAGTACGTTGCTTGTTACTTGTTCCCCTCCTCCTTTATCAGTTTTGTGTAATGTGATTCTGGTCAGCACTCAGGCACCTCCTCCGAGACCGCTCACATTTCCTTTAGTTCACAGTCGGATCCCAGAGGGAGTAAACAACTACGCTCCACTTTACAGCCACTGTACTATATCCACTGGCCTAATTTGACTCATTAAAGTGGCGGCAGTGAAACAACTGACAGAACAAGGACCCTTAGCCATTCTGCTGCTGTGTTTTTTTTTATTCACAGACTCTGTGATGTTTGAAATGTTTCCAGATCAGTTGAGGAGGAACATGGCTCTGCGCTTTATACGTCATATTTAGATACATTCAGTTTGCGTGTTGTTAAAGTAAACACCTGTAATTGGTTGGTTGTTTTTCCTCCATCAGCTCTGATGCTGCAGCTTCAGGCTGGTTTTAACCATCCAGCTGGAAATGTTATATAAAATCTGGTTGTGTTCTTCCTTATCTGAGTTAATGTTTTCTGTTAACTGTGTCCATTTCCCAATATTTACAAGCTTCTCTAAATAAACTTCCTCTCTGACCAGACAACTAAACAATGTTGGTAACACATATTAAAAAAAGACACAAACACTTCCTGTCAGTCACCACGATAAGTCCATTAGCCATATGCCGATTCACATCCTCACTTATTGATTAGTAGCTAACAGCCATCCTGTTTGCATCAGCTGTTATCATCACCAGAGCATCTTTGGGAAGGGGGGGGGGTCAGGTCAGTGGATGTGTTAAACTTAATCCCATCGAGACAGCTGAACTCAGAGAGAGACTCAGCTGTCTGGACTGACCGGTGTGTCCAGAGGACGGGACAGTGTGAGGGCAGGACGGGAGTCAAAGTCCTGTGGGAAACAGATAACAGTTAAAGGAGTGTGGGTCGTCTGTCGGGGGGCGGGGTGTCTTCTTGGGGGGGGTTACAGTTCATCAATCCAGATGGTGCAAGGAGCTTTACAGATGTGAGCTGAAATAATCTGTTTTATTTGCTTGTCAGCCCAAAATATAAGACTAGCAAGTCTGTCAGAATCCCATTTGTAGCAGATGAGCTTGTGTTTACGCTCTCGCTCGGATCTTTGCTTCCCCGCTGATAGTTAAATGAGAAAATGTTTTTCTGTGAAGCTTCAACGCTTGAGTTACAATCGCACAGATTATTGCTGATGATATGCTTCATTTGAAGTTAAAATCTCACTGGGCTGCTGCTGGAGAAACACTTAATAGAACTTTAAAAGACCTTTTTTTTTTTTTTTGTACAATAACAACGCAATAGCGAGGCTTCCTACTCATGAATGGAATTTGAAAACCCCTGCAAACATTTCCAGACATTTCGTAAATTATTGCAAATGCCAGCAGTTGCAGCTCAGTGAGATAAAGCTTTTACCATCAGCTGAACTCATTCAGCAGTTCTGGTCAGTGATGATTCATCGTGTTTCCTCTCTTTATGTCCAGCTTTGTAAGCTTAGTTAGCCGCTAGATGCTAGCCTTGCAAAAGGTAAATAAATAAAACGTTTCCTCCTGTAACTCTTGGCAGGAAGACAAATAAGGACATTTTCCTGAAACTTTTTCTTTGTTCTCTTTGTGCTGGTTTAATCCTCTTAAGCAGGTGTCTAAATCCAAACTGAGCAAACAGCAAAATCTCTGATATTATTCACCTTCCAGGCTCCCAACCAGACGTAAGCCTGAATAAGAAATCTTTACAAACTCTATGGAGCGTGTTTGGATCTGACTGGAATATAACCAGAGTTCATCTTGGAGCCCCCTGGGCCTTTTCCCTGACCTGATTTATTCCTGCCGTGATACAAGGAAGAGCTTAAGCCAGCAAAGTTAAAATCTGCTGGAATGTTTTTCACCCCGCGTTCAGTTTTCAGCTCCAACATTTATTAACTGGAACTGTTCAGAAGACATGTTGGTTTCCCTTCGGGCATGTTTGTCCTCATCATGCAATCTTCAGCCACACCTTTATAAATAACTTGTCATTGCAGGGGAGGAGACACTCCCTGTTTGACATGCCTGTGGGGATGAAGGGGGGGGGGGCTGTGTTCTCATCACTGATAACACACTCTTCCTTTGTGACTGCAGACGCGTCCTCATAGTTTCAGCACTTTGGACTATACAGACGAGTCAAGTGGTTCATAAGAATTTCAATCTAAATATAAAGATAGAAGATTAGATGTTGTTTTAGAGTTAAACAGACTAAATGTACGAGGTTAGTGTGGAATGTCACACCAGTGTTTTAGCAAAGAGGGTTGGAACGTTTCCACTGTTGCTTTTCTGTTGCAACTTGCTTGTTGGCAGCATTCACTGATTCACATTCCTGGTTTTACTGTGAAGGCAGTTTTTTTTTTTTTTTGGTGGGGGGAGAAGCCTCCTGAAGTCATCCAGAGGCTGTTGCTTAACAAGGAGGTGGGAGGTGCTGAGTGTGAAGTGTGGGTTTCTCCCTGACTGTGGCCCCTATGTTACTGTTTGTGTGTTTTTTGTGTGTGGATGAATGGGAGTGGTGATGTCGACAACAGAGAGAAGTGCAGTGAGAGTGAAAGAAGAAACTTATTAACTAGAAAAGAGTAAAGTCCAGTCTGAAGGACGCAACACGACGGATGCATGAAGACCCGAGTGATAAGACTAAAGCTCATCATCGTATTATAAAAAACATTTTATATCACACTTTTACTTGGTTTCGATTACTGCTTTGAGTATATTATCTGAAATCTTCATTTTGAATTTTCTTTTTTTTAAGAGAGACAACAGAAATGATTAACGCTTATCAGTAAACATCACATGGGCGAGGTGAGAAAGTGTCCACTAAATGGAGCTTGAATGTTACCAAGGCAGCAGGCAGGGTGTGTTACAGCATTGCAACAGTCGACTGAACCCGTTGCCTGGCCCTGGAAAACAAAGACTACACAAACACTGTCCCTGATTTACAGAGAACAGGAAAGTTCTGCACGGACATGAATGCAGCCTTAAAAAAAACCTCAAACACAAACTACCCAGACTCCTTCTATCATGAACAGAATGATAAACAGGATTTTAGAAAACTTAAAGCAGAGCTGCATTTCATTTGCTTTCCATTTTTCCCTGGTATATTGAGAGTTCATTATGTGGCAGCCACACCTTTAGCTGAAAGGATAAGAATGAACAGTAAGCAGAGTTGTCAGCAGTCTGATGAGTCAGTGCGTCATGTAAGGCAACATGTATCTGCAAGTACAGACAGTCCTCCGAGGCCCGGTCCCGCAGGATTTCATGCCTCTGCAGCTGAAACTCACCGAGCTGCTCCTTCTCCTGGAAGGTGAATAGAGATAGAGACATGTTGAAACCTCACAACTGTATCAGGTTTTAAGTAAAAGAGTTTCCTTCTAATGATTAGAAGGGAAAAGGAGAGACGATGTTTTCAGTTCAACAAAGTGCAACTAAGAGAGAAAACGCACTGATAATCTGGTCTTGGTTTCCTTTGCATGCAAATTGTAATGAAAAACTAACATCCTATTATCATGCACGCTCACAAACAAGTCATGTGACGTCAATGGGAGGAAAATATCTTCATGCAAAGTCATTTAATACAGCACATCTGGGCAAAAGTTCTCTCTTTAACCTCTGATAAATTCTCCTTCTAGCAGGTGGTGAACGATTGGTTTTCTAACTCATTTTATGTCAATGCAGAAGACATTTAGTCACAACGTCTTTCTGCTTGAACTTGTTTTAATGGCAGTAAAGATGGAACATTCGTATAATTACTATTTTGCTTTGCAAAAACCAGATGTCAAACAAAAAGGGATGACGGCGAAATCTGCAAAACATGCACGCATTGTGTCCCACCGATCTGCTGAACAAAGAGTTTTGTAACAGCCAAACATCTGAAAACACTCACGCGCAGCACAGAGGACGTATTGTGCCATCAGTCACATCTCAGAAGTTGTGGCAGGCAGCTATTAAAAATGCAGAGTTTTGGAGGATTTAAAGGAATTTCTGTGGCGACTGTCATTCGAACTGCAGAAATGTGGCAAACAGATCCATGCATGTTCTGACAGCCGGCGTTCACTATGGAAATAAAGAGGATCTCAGTACTCAGAAGGAATCCAGTAGAACTACTGAATAATATTTCAGAGAGTCTACAATGCACATGCACAACATGTAGTTTTACAAACAGCTGTAGGTGTTTAAACAGATGTTAAACATAAAATTTACGTCACGGCACAAACAAGAATAAACACATTTATAAAATGTGGTTTTATTCTTGTGTTAATGGACATTTTTCATCATGTCAAGAGAGTTTAGTACAAACTTGCAGTGATGAGTAACACAGAGCAATAAAACTGCTTAACAAGGGTGTTTGTAACGTTTCGGACTCTTCACAACCAGTTTAACAGGATTTTTCAAACCTTATGGGAACAAAATGTGATGTGGTAAAATATAGAAGCCATGTTTGCCATCTCTGAGATAAACTCAGGAAAAAGATATACATTCAATGTTATTACTTTCCTGCAAAATGCTAAATTAAAATCAATATTTTCCAAATTTTTTTTATGTTTCAGTAATAAGACTGACAAACATTTTAGATCTCTGGCTTTAAACGGATGAGCTGTGTCGGGTTTGTGTGAGATTATGAAGATATAAATCCCCAATCTGCACGTACAATCCCAATCTAGATGAGAACGAGATGTCGGGATGTTGTTCACCTCAGAGCGAAGGAGAATTTGGAGGAATTGTGTAAAAGCTGTTGGATTATACGGATAAAATTCTCCACAGATCATATTTGAACCATGTTGTGAATATTGAAGCAAACTTTTCGTAGAGTTTTTGAGGCATTTGTGGGAAATTTTGAAGGATTTTACACATAACTCACGGTCTTTTAATCAGAAATGTTTTGACTTCAGAGACGTTCAACCAGAAATCATCTCCAGAGCAGCTGCAGTGTTTGATTTTACAGAACTTTTCTAAAAGTATTAAAGAGGCCATTTCATTCCATTTAGGACTTTGTGGTTATTTCTTAAGTATTAACCAATAATATGAAACATTTTATATCTAAAAAAACAGACCTTTCAATCTGTCAGCGTTAAAATTTGGGTGTTTCCGGCTCCTTCCATCAGGCTTCGTCAGCAGCTCGTTCATATTCATTGTTCGAATTTGCTGGACTCTGATTGGCTAACAAACTAGCCTATGAGAGCAAAGAATAGTGTTTTCTTCCCCGCTGTGCATGGCAACATCAGACGTTCTCTCTTCCTGTTTGCTACGTCTTATGCTACAGCTTTTAGCCAGCAGCATGCTAGGCGTGGTTTCAACTGCGGGAGCTGCCGAATACTAAGGAACAAAGGAGTTGTGATGAAACAGATACAGACCGTTCAGACTCAGGAGGGTGTTATCGCCACCTGCATAGTTTGAGAGATAAAAACTGAAAGAGAAGTTGTTGACCTGTTTTCACACCCACTATGAAGGTAAAAACACCTGTGGAACTAAAATATTCAACAGAAACCTCTGAAAAACTGTTTTTAATGGAAGGGCCTCTTTAAAAATCTGGTTTAGCAGCCAGTTTGCTTTTTTGTTTAAAAAATGCATTTTGAATCTAAAAACTAGAACTAGTTTTCATGACATTTGTATTATAATGAAGAAATAAAGTACAATACCATGTTTATTTTAATCAGTATTAGCTTTGTATTTATATAAACTTAAACAAATGAATCTATTTAATTAGAAAAGTCAGTTTGTTGTTTTGTAAGAAGACACATGCTCATTGCAGACACTCTGTAAAACAGTAAAATCCAAACCTGATAAGCAGGTTTTTAATTGCTGCACATCAGCAGCAGGCTGTTCCCAGAGCTGTATGGGTGTTGGCCTGAGGTTAAAGGTCGCCTCTGAGAATTTTTGACATGCAGCTGTCTCTCCACCCACTTCACTCGGCCCTCCCTCCTCCTGAAACCCCCACCGCTGCTGCTGCTGCTGCTGCCGCTGCTGCTGCTGCCTCTGCCTCTGCTGCTGCTGCGCTGTCGTTTTCAGGTCAGAGTGCCTGGCTGCAGGGAGGGAGGGTTCAACTTGGGATCTGTCAGACTGGCAGACGAGAAAACAAAATGACAGGCTTGTGCAAGGAGGCAGAGAGCATGCCAAAATGTTTAGGAATTAATGAAAAGATGGGGGTGTAGTCAAATGCGTCTTCGTGATTCAGAGCAGAGGACTTCTGGGAAATAATAGCTTTTTTTCCCTCCTGTGTGTTTTAGGTTTCCTCCATTATTGTTGCTTTGATAACAGGAGACAAGGATGGCGATGCAGAGTAAGTCTCAGCTCTTCTTTTCCATCTCGCTTATTTTACTGTCAGCTTTCTTTTTTTTTTTTTAAATCTGTCCTGATAATTCAAGCAGTTAGTGTTGATGCATTTTGAATGCTAATATCCTGTCATGTTTTCTGTTATTTCTTCCCTGCATATACATATTAAAAAGGAATCCTGAATAATGAAACCTTTTTCAAGCACATAACCTCCCTGAGTTGTAAATCACCTTCACTACTTAAAAAGGCTTTTTAAATGGCTTTTTTTTGACAATTCTAGAAAGATTGATGTCATTTAGAGCTACTTGATTTTTTAAATCATGGGTGATTTCATTGTAAAATCTTTAGTTATAGTTATTTTTTATCTTATGTTCAAAATCAAGGCTAAAAATCACATTCAGAACAAATGGCAATGAGAATTAAATCATTTTTTCATAGAAACAATGTCAAAAAAATGTCCTAAATTTTAAATTATAACAAATTTCTTACCAGATTTTTGATGGATCAAATTGACCTTTTTAAAATGTTGAAAAACTCGAGTCCGACAAATATTTGACAAATATATTTGAATAAAAATGTTTGCTCACATATTTTTCTAGACGTTTTTCAGATTTTTTTAGTTAAATTTCATTAAGGATTTGGATTAAATTAAATCTTTTTCTACATTTTATATTTCATTTTATTATCTATAGCAAAGAATTAGAAATGTTTTAGGCATTTGTGCATATTTTCTTTACGTTTATGTAATTAAAGTTTTTTGTGAGGCTGTGACATTTAGTTTTGGAGATAATATTTCTGAATATTTGAGATGATGTTTCTGTTTCATATCAACTTCCTCTGTGACTCGATTGATCTGATTTTATTTTCTTTAATAAAATACTAAACTATGAAAAACATAAAACTGATGCAGACCTCCAATTGAAAACATGATATGAAACTTTTTGATTACGTGTTTTCTTTACATTTTAATGATGACCTTTCCAGCTTCCCACTTTAGTTCCATGTATTCACATTAATGTCACTTATGTAATAAAAATAATCACTAAAAGTTCTAAATAAAAAAGGTCAAGGGCACCTTAAACACTTCAAGAAAAGTTTGAATAATCTTCTTCCTCTGAAGGCTGAAATGTTTTTGCATGTTTTTTGTTTAAATGACCATGAATGAATCAATGTGAGATTATTCGACCTCGTCCTGGAGATTAATGGGTGTGTTATTCATCTGGTTGCAAAGATTCAGCTTTAATATTTTCTCACTTTGGTTTAGCTGCCTTACTTAGTGTTTATTAAATCTGCTGTTATAGAATTGATATTTCTTTACGATGTTTCTGATGTCTGAATCGTCTTTCTGTTTGGCAGTGGGTGAGATGGACAGCGGCTCGGTGAAGGTTACGGAGTGGCAGAAGACGATATACTCTCACGACTCCGGCATCCAGTCGCGAGCCACCACAATTAGAGATGATGAGGGCGACATCACCGGTTCCAAGATTTACACCACGACCACCATCACCAAGGAGGTCCCTGGTGGGATAAAGCTCCACTCAGACTTACAGATAATTCTAAATCCGACGTAAACGCTCATTTCCACCATCTTCTCACTTCTTCTCAGAATTTGATGAACAGTATACCTTAACCAGAGCCCAGCGGGTGCGAGCTGCCATGTTCCCCGAGACGGTGGAGGGAGGGATCAGCATCCTGTCGACCCAGACCGACCCGTCCCAAATGACCAACGTGCAGCGGCTAGCCGAGCCCTCTCAGATGCTCAAGAACGCCATCATCCATCTGATCAACTACCAGGATGATGCCGAGCTGGCTACACGTGCCATGCCTGAGCTCAGCAAACTTCTCAACGATGATGATCAGGTGAGGAGGAAGAACATGTGATCACACATATCAACAAATTCTATTATGCGATTTGATACTGATGATCTGAAAAGATTTTAATATCTCAAGCTCTATAATATTTTATGGTGTCTTCTGCTTGACGTTTGTGGTAAAAAAACAAAACATTTTTCTACTTGTTGTCCCAACAGGCAGTGGTCCTTAAGGCAGCTCAGATTGTCAACCAGCTCAGTCACAAGGAGGCTTCTCGCCGCGCGATGATCTCCTCCCCTCACTTGGTGCCAGCGGTGGTCCGAGTCATACAGTCCACAGGCAACATGGAGACAGCCAAAGCAGCAACCAGCATCCTCCACAGCCTGTCTCACCACCCAGAGGGTCTGCTCGCCATGTTCAAGTCAGGAGGGATCCCCGCACTCGTCCGTATGCTCAGGTACTGCTGGACCAGAAGCTCTCAACTTTAACTCTCATGATCACTGATTGAAAAATCTTCCACTCATGAAGATACCGTTCTGTTTTCTTTTCAGTTCCCCAGTGGAGGCTGTGCTCTTCTACGCTATCACCACCCTCCATAACCTGCTGCTGCACCAGGAGGGGGCTAAGATGGCTGTGCGTCTGGCAGACGGCCTGCAGAAGATGGTTCCTCTGCTGAAGAAAGAAAACCCCAAGTTCCTGGCCATCACCACAGACTGTCTGCAGCTGCTGTCATACGGAAACCAGGAGAGCAAGGTGTGTATGTTGTTTTTCTAACCTCCTGAAGACCAGTTTCCAGACATTTACTGTCTTTCTGGGGTAAATGGTAAATGTCCTGTATTTGTATAGCGCTTTTCTAGTCATTCAGACCACTCAAAGCGCTTTCACACTACAAGGTTTTACATTCACCCATTCACACAACCCGATATGTAAACCGGGGGGAGAGGGTAGGGGCTAACACTCACACAACCCGATACGCAGATCGGGGGGCAACATGGGGTTCAGTGTCTTGCCCAAGGACACTTCGACATGTGGCGGTGGAAGCCGGGATCGATCCACCAACCTTCAAATTGGAGGACGACCGCTCTAACCACTGAGCCACAACCGCCCCGCCGTCCGAGGGTTTTTGGGGGTTAGGGGTTAGGTTTATAGGTATAGTGTGAATAGAGTTTTAGTTAGTTAGGTATAGATCAGTAATGGTTAAGGTTAGTAAAAGGGTTTGCGTTAGGTATAAATTCATTTACTAAAGTCAATGGACGGTCCCCATAAGGATAACAAAACAAACGTGTGTGTGAGAAATTTTGTGCTTTTGCATACAAGACAAAGAAGGAAACACATTCTAGCTGCCACATACTGTAATGTGACTCACTGTTCTGTATTAGTGTGCATGTGTTTAGTTTTGGGTGTGGCATGAACAGAGTTGTTCAGGTGCTTGTGTTGCAACATCATGGGTGTGGTTATTTTATTTTATAAGGAAATAAGAGAGGGATAAACATCTTTTAATCTGTCTGGACAGGTTGAGAGTTGTTTTGTTTTTACAGCATTTTGCACATCCTCACACCTGGTCTCTGTTTAACAGCTGATCATCCTCGCCAATGGAGGTCCTGAGGGTTTGGTTCACATCATGAAAACATATAACTATGAGAAGCTGTTGTGGACCACAAGCCGAGTTCTTAAAGTCCTGTCTGTGTGTCCGAGCAACAAGCCAACCATTGTGGACGCTGGTAAGTGTGCGTGAGGCGTAATCAGCATTTAGTTACATAAACTCTGGCCTCTTGTCAGTCTCACAGTTTATGCTGCAGAGAGATGAATGAATTTGTTTTCTACCTGTTCAGGTGGGATGCAGGCGCTGGGTAAGCACCTCAAAGGCCCTTCTCAACGTTTGACACAAAACTGCTTGTGGTCTCTCAGGAACCTTTCTGACACCGCCACCAAACAGGTCCAACTTTACTACTTAAACATTTTTTTTCCTTAAACATTCACATATTCAACTTGTGACAAATGATTGCGTTTTTGACTCCAGGAGGGAGTGGATAGTCTGCTGTACGATCTGGTGAGACTCCTCGGCTCAGAGGACATGAACATGGTCACCTGCTCCGCTGGCATTCTGTCTAACCTCACATGCAACAATGCCAGCAATAAAACCCTGGTCACCCAGAACAACGGCGTTGAGGCGCTGATCCACGTCCTACTGCGATGCTCGGAGAAAGAGGATGTGGTCGAGCCCGTGGTTTGTACTTTGCGGCATCTGACTTCCCGCCATGGGGCAGCTGAATTGGCACAAAATGGAGTGAGGAACAACTATGGCATTGCGACCATTGCGAAGTTGCTGAACCAGCCGTATCACTGGCCAGTCATCAAGGTAGGCAGGTGGATAAACTGGGAAATGGTTTAAATGGTTTTAATTCTAACTTCAGAGAAACTTGGTTTCATGATTCAACTCTTTTCCCCTACCTGAAGGCTTCTATCGGCCTGATCCGTAACCTGGCCTTATGTGAAGATAATCAAGCTCCTCTGAGAGACTGTGGAATTCTTCCCCGTCTGACCAACCTGCTGATCCAAGCCCAACAGGATGCCCAGAAACAAAGTACAGGCAACCCACAAACATACCATGTAGGTGGTTGACCAGCATCACTGTATGTTCAACTAATGAAGCGTGAAAGTTAGTTTTCTGATGAATAATAATAATAATTCTCTTAACATCAGGGCGGAGTGAGGATAGAGGAGATCGTGGAGGGTTGCACAGGAGCTTTGCATATCCTGGCCAGAGATCCCATAAACAGAGCTGAAATCGCCAACCTTTCCACCATTCCTCTCTTTGTCCAGGTATAAATAAAACAGAACAACCTCCTGACCGGTCGCATCGGGTTGATGTGGATTTTTCACAAATTTTGATCCTTTTCTCTGCAGCTGCTGTACTCTCCAGTGGAAAATGTGAATCGCGTGGCAGCGGGTGTCCTGTGTGAGTTGTCTCAGGACAAAATGGCAGCGATCGCAATCGAGGCCGAGGGGGCGTCAGCTCCACTGATGGAGTTGCTGCACTCCAGCAACGAAGGCATTGGTAGGTTTCCAGACAACACACGTAGTTAGTTTACTGATAACATCCTAGATGGAGAGCAGCAAGTACGTAAAGCTAAGCTAGGTAGTCATTAGTAACGATGTTAGTCTCTAAATGTTGTACTTTGGTCCAGATGAGCTTTACTAATATTTAAAGACTGAATTTATGTGACTCACTTCCAGAAATATTCCTGCTTAAATGTTACAAATCAAAGTTTATTTAATGATTGTGTTAAAAATCTGCCTCCCGATGGCAATTAACTGACCTTTTTAAAACTTTAATTACATCCAAATCTTAATGTGGGTTTGTGTGTTGCTCTGATTTCCTGTGTGTTAGTAGTTCCTCCAAAGGAAGAACCGCTAGAGATCTATAGCTTCAGTATTCTTTCTTTGACAGTTGTCAGTTTGCTAAATGCATAAAAATATTAATGTGTGAAAAAAAAAAAAAAAACATGCATTCAAAGAGCAGATATCTTCTAGGATTATAAGTTGTTTATTTGCCAAAACAACATTTATGAAACAAACAACAGTCACAAAAATGAATATGAGCAAAATGAAAAAGAATGAAATAAAAGTGAAATATAATTTCTGCGTCTCTGAACATTTGCTGAATCTTTTTCTGCAGCTACGTACGCCGCCGCTGTGCTCTTCCGCATCTCAGAGGATAAGCCTCCGGACTACAGGAAGCGCGTGTCTGTGGAGCTCACGCACTCTCTGTTCAAACACGACCACGAAGCCTGGGAGGCGGTGAGTGTGTGGCGCCCTCTCCTGCCTTAACGTGAACATGTAAATGTTTCTCTACAAGGACTAAGACATGTTTATTGTATGTGACTTTTTGTCTTGACCTTTCTGCAGGCTCATAACGCTGCAGCTATGGAAGCAAGCTACCTTGCTGAGGGTGAGTAACTGTGTCTGATGTGTGCTTTTACTGCACGTTCCTCAGCAGCGGGTCACTGCACCACTGTGCAACCGCAGCAAGAACATGGCTGCAAATTTTATTTAGATGGATCACAAAGTTAATTACTTCTGAATAATGTGTTGAATTTATTTAGAGTTCTGGTTTGCTTTGATTTTACAGCTGTGATATTTTATTTTAATTTGATTTATTAACATGATCAAAAAGCACACAAGCCTCCAGAACAGGGGTTTTACTTGACATTATTATTTTTAAAGAAGCCATATTAACCTGTAATATGAAACATTTTATATCTAAAATACATTAAGAAACACTGATTAACAGACCTTTTAATCTGCCTGCGTGAGGATTCGTCAGGCTTCGGGCTGTAATTCATTAATAATCATTATGCAAATTTGCTGGACCCCGATTGGCTTACAAACTAGCATATGAGAGCACGGCTTCCTGTTCCTGCCCCGCTGCACATGGCAACACCAGACGTAGTCTCTTTCAGTTTGCTACATCTTATGCTAACAGCTTTTAGCCAGCAGCATGCTAGGCGTTGTTTCAACTGCGGGAGCTGATGAATACTAACAAACAAAGGAGTTGTGATGAAACAAGTACCGGCTGTTCAAACCCGCGTAGTTTCAAAGGTAAAAACTGAAAGATAAGTTGTTGACCTGTTTTCACACCCACTATGAAGGTAAGAACACCTGTGGAGCTAAAATATTCAACAGAAACCTCAGAAAAAACGTTTTTAATGGAAGGGCCTCTTAAATAAATGATTACATTATTTTTATACCTCCAAACTTTCCCCTTCACTGAGCTTATCTCTGTTTGCATTTTTCTTTTAATCCCTGATGCTTTTGTTTCCTTTTATGGTTTAAATATTTTCTGAAGCGAGAAGCAAAGGAACTCTAACACAGTATAAAAGGCAGCTGTTCTCAGTTGGACTTAAACCACAACTACTAAACTACTGTTAAAAAGTAAAATATTGTTTCTGCTTGCAGAGATGGACCAAGGCTTCGCACCTTATGCATACTCGGCTGATTTGGCTGCTGAAAACGTAGACATGGGAAACGCGTATCCGGAGGACTATCAAGGTGTCCCGCAATACGACAGACAATATAACGAACCATATTAACGGTCAGTATCAGTAATGTTACAGCAGTGAATTATTATTACAGTTTTCTGTTCTGTATTACTGAATTAATGTGTAAATAAACTAACGAGGTAAAAGAAGAATAACACATTTTAATATTTAAGCCTTTAAACCAGAGTTTCCAAATGAATATGGTATATTTTATAAGGCCACAGCTTTAAAATTTGGACTTTAAATTTTTTTTTATTGTGTTTGCATAAATCAAATTCAACTTTGTAAATTGCACAAATAACATTAAAATGTCTGAATTTTTGTGTAATGAAATGTCAAAATTCATTAAAACTAGTTGCACGGTATGTAATAAAGATTTACTCTTGTTATAATTTTATGGAATTAAAAACAGAACAAATGTCAATATACTGCATTTAACAAGAAAAGTACAATTCTCAACAAAACTTCCCCCATGTATTTTTTTTACATCTGTCCCTGAATGTCACAGTGATACAGATTATACAGTTTTATAACGTTTTAGTCCCTAAACACAGTAAACAGGGAAATAATCCACCTCTCATGGATCAAGTTAGTCTCTCTGTCTGCTTATTAGACATATTTTACACATGTCTAACATCTAGTGGTGGCAACATATATTAATAACAACATATACAGTCGTCGACGGTTATATGCATGACCTCGGTGCCCGGCAAATTTGTGCATATAAGCGTTGAGTGCAATTATCCGTCGGTATTCATTTGGACTGTAATACACGCGCATGGACACGACGGTAACGGCACAGTTCAAGTTACAGTTAGTAACAGAATAGAACAGTCTGACAGCTTCAGGCAGACGCGCGTGTGTAAACACCAGAGCAATCCAGTTCCACACACCTAACAGCGAGAGTGTGTGTGAGAACACCAGCGGAGGTTTACAGTCAAGTTACTAGTAAGAAACAGTGAGATTTAGGAGACGCATGTATGATACCTCCAAATGTTTTGTGCATATAAGCGTATGGATTCTCTATGACGCAGGAACGTGCCCAGCAGGTGTGTTTATAAGCATGTTGTGCATATAAGCGTTGACCACTGTATTAATAATATATGGAAAAGCTTGTCACCACTCTGCAACATTGGCACTTAAAGAGTTAAATTTAATGATTTCATTAGCTACGTTTACATGGGCACATTTAATCGGAATAAACGCCCAATCGGATAAAAAAGACGTCATGTAAACACGTCAATCAGAATGTTTTGATCCGATGCAGCCTGATCCGAAAGAAATTTACATCCGATCGAGAGGGGTGGTTTTGTCCGATCTTCATTCGGATAGACGTGCATGTACACACCCATTCGGAAAGAAAAGGTGAAAAGAGCCCTTTGCGCATGCGTACAACTTCAGCGTGACGTCTTTCCACTTTCGCAGACTCAAGTAGAAAACATAGCGGGAAGTAAACAGAAGTGGTCTGCTGGTGCAGTCATCCTGTCATCCTGCTCTCCTCTCCTGTGGTGGAGGAGCAGTAGCAATATGTATTCAGCCTCTAGCTTGGTTAATGCGACCAGTAAAAACCCAAACATAAAGGTAATCACCCGCAGAAGGTCCATATTGGGGATAACGTGAGTCAGCTCGAGCACACGATGGGGCGGGAAAGACGTGCAGAAAGGACGGAGTTTGTTTACTTTTTTTTCTTCCCCCGGAAAGACAACTCGCTGTGCGCATGCTCAACTCATTTAACCTGATTGAGTGCTTGGTGCATGTGTACTCATGGCATGATCAGATCATTTCAGTTAGTGTCCATGTAAACAGGGATTTGGGAATTCAGATCGACCAAGATTTTAATCAGATCGGGGAAATTTGGCGCATGTAAACGTAGCTATTGTGATGTTCAGTGTTGATAACCAGTCGTAACCAGTAAACTGATGAGAATCAGTCTTACAGATGTTTGGTGGAGGAACCTGCATCAGCTCAGATGTTTCCTCTTTGTTTAATTCTACAGGACGATAAAAGGGAGGAAGAGGAGGAAGCAGAGGACTTAAAGTGGGACGCAAAGGGATGAAGAATAGAATGTAGTGAGGACTCGCTCTGCTCTCCACCTGCTGTAATTATGCAACAACTGAGTACAGGACTCATCTTAACAGGGCTCAACTTGCGTGTAATAGAATTATTTCTGATTTTTAATTGATAGTAATGATGCTTTTAGGTTCGTGTTTGAAAATCTGTTTAAGATTTATGTGTGTGTGTGAGAATGTTAGTGTGTGTTTATGATTCTGGGTGGGTGTTTTTATGCCAAAGAGATTTTTATTTTGTGATGATAATCATGTAGCCTCTTTCCTTTTTTAATGGAAATAAAGAGAAGAATATTTGAAAACACTGCCAGAAAGGGTTTGTTGTGCATCGGCTGACTGTGTTTTACGCCTTTTTTAACAAACACGACTCATCTTTGTGTAGTTTGGACTTTTTTTTGTCCTTTTTGGCTGTTAGCTGGAAATTAATTTGATTAACAATTTCTTGTGGCAATAATTCATAATGATAGAAAAAAAGGGGGCTTTAAAAAACAGTTGGGGTTTGCTTCTTATTAATTTCATGTAACCAGATGTGCGTCTCTGTTTTTCTCCATCTTTAAGTTTATTGAAAACTTTTGCTTACTCACCACATTTTTAGCAACTTTAATTTGAAACAGAAAGTCTTGCTGATTACTTTTACTCAGAGCAGATGTTTTATTGCTCATCACAGAGATAAAATCATCTGTACGGCCCCACAGCTGGAACAAACTACTGACAGGGAGTTTTTTCTTTCTATTTCATAAGAGTTTTTATTGAAATTTTGTTTAATAAAAATAAAGAACATATTAAACATTCCATTACGTCTGTGGTTTTTAGCTCTACCTCACGCTCAGTGTGAATGTTTTCATTATGAATAAAGTTTCACATCCAAAGATTTCTGTTGTTCAGTTTCTGTTCCATACAGAGACCTCCGCTGTCCAGAAGGAGTATTTCATGACTAATATTTACATATTTAATGTTCACAAATACACGTTTTAAAAAAAAGATTATATATGTAGTGTATTCTGAAGATATATACCAGTAATTGATAATAATAATCTGAAGATCTGTTGTCTACATTTATGATGAACAACAATAAAATTCACAAATTTGCATAGAATCTTTTTTTTATTCTATATCACTGTCAATCTGTTTAGAAAATATATATAATACTTAAAATAATTTCAATTAACATTATAATGGCCAGTAAAAAGAAAAACATCATGCAGATTCAAACTGTAAATATGTTCAACTTCAGACAGAAACAAGAGAGAAACATGTTACTGAGGGATTATTGCTTCGTTTCAAACTTCAAAGGTTTCTTCCTACAAGGAGTGAAATGTGCAACACTTTCTGTCACTTTTAAAACGGATTTTTATGTGTTTTACATTCAGTTTTTTCAGGTTTAAATTTGTGCCAAGTTTTTTTGCATGAGTGAAAATATAGTTTTTCGATCATTTTTAAAATAGTTTTACAACTTTCAATGTAATTCAATTAATTTAGTGTTAAAAAAAATCTGAAATTGTACATTATACATGTTAAGACTTTCACTAAAGATTCAGAAAACGTGTCTTTGGAGTAAAAACCCTCAGTTGTTCATGAGAAGTCCTGAAACTGTCAGAACAACCCCCCCCCACCCCCACACCCCTCACAGGAAGTTACGTTCCTACATCAGAGCTCCAGGCCAGCAGGAAACCATGTTCAGATCACATGATCAAACATGTGCATGGACTGCATGATGTTCTCATCCTGGATGAAGGAGTAAAAAGACAGAATGTTATTGTGTGTTTGCATGTTATTAATATTATTATTTTACATGTAATCAAACTGCAAACAACCTTTTGACATGTCTCCAAAAACTCCTCAATGGTGACGACTCCATCTTTGTTCTTGTCCATTTTCTGGAAAATTGTGACAGATGTTTCACGTTCAGGTGACAAGAGGTTCGTTCTTCTAATCATGAACTAACATGTTTTCTTCCCAGAAGTTTAAAAGTGTTTTTTTTTTTTACCTGGAAGAAGCTGTCCACATGTTCTTTTGGAGCGTTCTCCCTCATGCTGGGGTACGTATGCTTCCCCATCATGTTATAGATCGAGTGCATTATATCTGTCATATCCTGGACCAACGAAGGAGAAAACAACAGAAATAAGATGCTGCACCAACCCGAGTCTATCCAGCGGAGAGTCCCAGTACCTCTCTGGTGATGCAGCCGTCCTTGTTGAGATCATAAAGATTAAAGACCCAGCTGAGTTTATCGGTGATGGAGCCTCTCAGGATGATGGACAAACTCAGAACAAAATCCTGCAGCAAGGAAAAGAGAAACAAGGTATCAGAAAAGTTTGGAATTTTCATTAATTTAAAGAAAACAAACACTAAACTTAAGGATTCAAAGTGTTTTGGACTGAAATCCTTGTAAAAGATCAGTTTAAAAATTATCTTTGAGATGCCTTTGATCAAGGTTATAACAGGAAAGAAGATAAAAAAGAAGAAAAATAAGATTGTGCCTCACTTCAAAGTTGACCGATCCATTGTTGTGGGTGTCAAAGGCTTCAAACAGGAAGTGAGCGTACATGCTTGAATCTGAAGAACAAGACGATAACAACATGAAGGTGACGCAACATCATTTCCTGAACTAACGGGTTTCCACACTGTCTGAAAAATTAACGTATACATTATTTATATGGTACAAAATTCACTTCTTTGTACAGCTAAAGTAAATTTACACTTCAAAACTCTAAATTTTTTTAAAATGTTCATACAACAGTTCATCCAGATCCAGGTAGTATTTTAAATCTGTATTGAATCATGAAGCATTTGCATCATCTAATGATCAAAACAAATGATGGGACGTTAGTATGACTGACCTCCCTGTGGAAAGAACTTTGCGTAGATGCTCTGAAACGTCTCCTCATTCACGGCACCGCTGGGACATTCCTGAGAACATCAAGAAAATCTAAATCAATAAAACCATCTCAGCTGCTTCGAATCAACGTGCACCGATCGTGCTTCATGTTCCAGTATGTGAAAGTCAAACTGACGTTTTTGAATCCCCGGTAGAGGACCTGCAGCTCCTTCCTGCTGAATTTAGTCTGCTGGACGAGGCTGTCGAGTCCTTCAGGTCTGTAACAAACGGTGGATGGTTCACCCTCATCAGCTATGCTGCCTGCAAGAACAACACAAACATCTTACACTGAACTGCTGAGAAAAGAAGATGAAGAGTCAAGCTAAAACTTGAAGCTGTTGTAGGAAATGAAAGGAGGTGTGTGATAACACGTACTTAGGTTATTTGAAGACCTGGAGCTGGAGTGATAGCAGGGCAGCAGTTTGAGGAAGCGCTGCTTTATGGTCTTTTTAATGGGTTTGGATGGAGGATTTCCTGAAAACAACCAATCACAGCAGATTTTATAGGATGTTGCATGAATAAAAATGTGAACTTGAATTACATTTAAACCACTTGTTTGTGCTGCCTGTTGCGAGATTGTTGAATGATGCAACATAGCAGAGAACAGCTGATTGAAGAAGATCCAGAATGTGATGAGTCAGATCAAAGAGACTGAAGTCTTCAAATTCAAGTCAAACAAACAAAATTCAGTCCAAACTGGTATAAAAGGGATAAAAACTGTTTTAATCTCTTTATTTAGTGTCTCTCCTGAAGGACAAACCAACAAGTCTTTTAAGAAACTTGACTGTGGTTAAACAGACCCTTAAATAAATCAGATGACAGATTTATTCCCTAAATGTTTCAACCGCATGCAGGTATTAGATATTGATTATAAGGAGGTGACAGTTTGTATTGCGGCTCCTTTAATTACACTTTAATTTTCAACAAGCTAGTTGAGCTAATCCTCAACACACAAATCTTTTATTTCCGCTAACTGTTAACTGTTATGTTTAACATATTATATTAATTCAAAACAACTTGAGAATGTCTTTTGTTTTCAATTTGTTTCTTGTTTTTAGTTTGAGCAAAACAAACAAACTGCTGAAAAAAACAAGAATCTTTAGCTGTAACATGTGACTAAAGTCATTGTATTAATTCCGCCTGCTTGTTAGAAATGCATAAATATATTTTCTACATAGAATTTTAATAAAAAACAATTAACTTTTCAAATATTTCTCCAGTAATAAAAAGATTGGACCGTGGATAGACCCCTGAGGAACTCCACATGCAACACTCACTGTGTTGGAATGAGAATCAGCAAAGGTCACTGCAGACTGTCTCTGATCAAAACCCAGATCAGGATCACATGATTCACTGACATTTACAGACAACAACACAGTTCAACCTTTCAGAAAATCTTCTCTGCAGCGCGCCACAGCTAACCTTTACCTACATATTTAAAAAAAAAACTGACCTGAAAGAAAATTCATTCTATATTGTGTTTTCTGTCCTTCGGAGCAGATGTTGCTTTTGTGCTTTCGGAGAAAATATTTGGAATGTTCTGATAATAGATGCTGATTTATCCATCCCTGATGTTACTTGATGAATCTTGATTGATTCTCTTTTTTTTTTTTTTTCAGGCTCTCAGTATATGAAGGAATTGTTATTTGAGAGAGTTAAACTTCACATTTATTTTAAATTATACAAAATAAACTGACTGTACATGAAAATTGTAGCAAAAAAAGAACATTTCCTCACGTTTGATTATTTTCTGGTTCTTTCTCTGGTTTTTTTATATTTGTCTTCTTTATCGTGCAGAATTTAAAAAAGATTTTTTATCTTTTATCTCACTGCCTGAAAATAAAAAACCTGCATTTCAGCCACTAGATGGAGGTGTCGTGTTAAAATCCAACTACTCAGACCCTCGACAAGCAGGACTGAGTTTTATAAAAGCTCCAACACACACATCCTCATCTTTAATGAACCTGCTGATGCCAAACTATTATAAAATAATCAGGTGATTAAACAACAACAACCAATGGTTTTTCTACTTTCTAAAAGATTTTAAAAGACAAAAATATCCAAAGATTCTCACTTCTAGAATCAAGCAGGTTTAACTCAGAGATATTCAGAGGATTATCAACAAATTGTGGTTATTTATCATTATTAAAAGATAAAACCTAATTTTCTGATTTGTTCATTAAATACTCGCACATACTTTTAACGATTAAAATGTAGTTCAGAAAGTGATTAAATTCAAGAATTTCAGCATGTTTTTTTTTAAGTTTTTTTTAACAAAAGCAATGTCAACATGAAATGTTTAAATCCTCTCGAAATAGATACGATTTTAAACTTAAAATGCTTTTGTCCCACTTTCAGTCAGAGTGTTTGATCTTTAAATAGATCTGAAAACTTTTTATTATTAATCTGACGTTCATGTTTTCATGTGTCACCTGCTCTAGTTTTTATTTTGCTCAAATTGTTGCACAAAAGATACATTTAAACAAAATATGATGATGATGATACACCTAGTAACAGTGTTTGAACGTTAACCCTTAAAATGCTGTTACATCGTAAGACAGATTTCAGTCAGCTGGTTGCAGCAAGTTGCTTGTGTTTCTAATTGATGAGGTTGTGTTTGGTGATGTTAGTTTAACCATTTGTCTGTTAACTCAAAAAGTTGGAACAGTATAGAGGAATTTTTCTGGATAAGATGGGATAGTGATCACTCAGACTTAGGAAGTGATCTGGAAAACCATCAATGTGAAAATATTGTTTTTCCTAAATAGTGATGAAACTAAAACTGATATGAAAGTAACTCCAAATGCACAGGTTGTGTTTTATGGTCAAGGAATCCAATAATATTGTGTTCATTTTAGTTTTGTGTAAATTATTTTATTGAGCAGCTTGGTGGAGGTCTGCACTCTCCAATGATTCTGATGTTTTTGGCCTTTTGAAACATTCTGTTTTAACCCTGACTGAGTTTTACACTTAAAAAATAAAAAAAATTGTGTTAGCTTTAAGAATTCAAACTTCAGCCTCACCAGAAAGTACTTTATTAAAATCTTCCACAAGTACAGCACAGAATAAAAGCTGTACTTCTGCAGTGACTCTGAGTTTTTGATGAACTGAGTTCAGATTTCAGATGCTGCAGCTTTTTCTTTCCTCTGAAGAACCTCTGTGTGACTCTGATAGAGCGGGATCAGATTAAAGAGATCCAGCCCTCTTAAACAGATCGATACACTTGTCTTTTTATTAGTAGCAGCGTTTAAAGGTTCCCTCGTCCTTTTCTATCCTCTACTAGTAGCTCAAGCTGAAGTCAGAGACACAGCAGAGGGAGACGCACAAAAAACTTTCAGTAAATATGATGTCGAGTGTATTTTTACGGCTGTTATTTAATACTCTTTACTTCTAGTGTCCTGGGATGTTCATCTGGAGAATTTGAACAAAACACAATCACAACAGAATGTTTCAATTTAAACGTAGAACATTAAAATAAATCAGGTGATTTTAAGTCAAACACGATTTAAGGAAAAGCTCTTAAAAACAAGCCAAACACTGTTTCATCATCTGAGTTAAGAATTTCACTCTAAGTAATTTATTTTTACTTTAGGAGGTCGTGACAGATTTTTCAGGGTCAAACTGCCGACATCGTCATGGCAACGGCCTCAGCATTTGCAATAATCCCTGAGAAGGACACAGTTCAGATTACAGAGGAGCCGCAGACAGAAAAACACAACAAATGCTTCCATTGGTTTTGACCCTGCTGGGATCCTCGATTTTTACAATCATGACCAAAAACTCTGCATCCGATCGAACGACAGCGAACGCCACTGTGGAGCTTTCTGCCCTGTCTAATAAAGGATGATACAAGAATGATATTATTGTAATTTGTTAATAAAACCAGCAGGAAATCATTGAAAACTGCATTCACAGTACAAAGCTTCATAAAAAAAGACTTACAGGTGTCCTCATTCCAAGTTTTTAACAATAATTTAAACAGAAAATAAGATTTTTAGATTTTAATCATTATTATTATATCATTATTATAATCCTTATTTGTTTAATCTTTAATCTCTGTGTGAAAAAAACATGGATCATTAGTGATCTTTAATGATGATGGAGGGTACATTCTGTTTGTATTTGATAACCAGCTTGTTTTCAGTCTTTACGCTGAGCTGACTGGCTTCATGGAACAGATTCATATTTATTACGGTTTAAAAACTTTATTCTGACACTTGTCTCCTTTTAAAAGCAAATTCATAAATACTGACTCTCCATGATGTCATATTTCTGCCATCGGAGTCATTGTAACATGTGAAGAGCAGCACAGAAAGTGATGACTTAGCAGAGGTCGAGTATTTATATTTAATGAACACAAAATAAAACAACGTGAAGTTTTCAGCAGTTTTATAACCAAACAGCGGAACATAACGTCCATTCAGTCTTAAATAAAGCTGATAAATCTTTTATATCTGCGTTTCCATTGTTGGTTTCTACATGAATACTTGTTAACATCAGTGTTCTGCACCAGTTAAACACTAAACGCTGCAGGGATGATGTTTTAGCTCTCAGGCTGTGCTTCACGTGTTCGTTTGTCTCCTATCCTCAGTGTTCACGCACCTGTTTACTGTTTGGTGAACCTGCTTCTGAATCATTATCACAGTAAAACAAATTAATATTCTCTCTATCAAACTGTCAGTTAAACACAGAAATTCACATTCTTAATGGGAACAAAACGGAGATGCTCTCTGGGTTATTTTTACACATTTCTTTGGCTTGTTTCACAGAAAAAGACTATTTCTGGAAGTCGACTGGATGATGAGAGGATCTGCGAGTGATCTCCACAGAGCAGAAAATAAAACAGTGAAAAGTCAAAAATAAAGAGAAGCATCACTGAAGTCCTCAAAAAGCTCCTGGTAGAACTGTGTTTGTATAAAATCTGTTAGTTCACACACACTCATCATGAACATGAGCATCGTGGCTTCATCAGACATTTTTTAAATGAAACTAAAGGATTGTGCAACATGGCAGAGATCTGTTTTATATAAACTACTACTATGTTCTTATTCCTTCTGTTAAAAAGAGCTCTGTGATCCCTAAATGTCTCATTTGTGGGACAATAAAAGGTTTGTTTTAATTTATTCTAAATTCAATTATATCTTCTATATGTTCTTTAACAAACAACAAAGTTTCAGATAACTTGAAGAACCCAACATAAATCTAGTTGGACGTTGGCTCGTCTTTCTGTAAGAATTTAAAGTTTTGCAGTACTTGATAAAATTATTTATTATAATTATTGACCCTTTAAAATGAAACATATCTTGTAAAGAGACACAAAGACTTGTGAAATCAACTTGCTGAAGTTCAAATTTAGCATCAGAATGGAGATGTGTTGTTTCAAAGTACCGTCTCAGGTTTACAGAGAACGACCCAGAAAAGGGGGAAATATCCAGCGAGTGGTTGTTATGTGGACTGAAACGCCTTGTTGGTGTCAGAGGTCAGAGGAAAATGTGCAGACTGGTTCATGATAATAGAAAAGCAACAGTAGCTCAAACCGACACAGACGCCAGCAACAGAAGACCACTCAGGGTCCAATGAGCTGAAAACAAGGACCTGAGGCTGCAGATCCCACAAGTTCAACAAAACTGGACGATAACAGACCAGAAAATATTGTCTGGTCTGATGAGTTTTGATTTCAGCTGCAGCATTCAGATGGTCGGGTCAGAAATTGATGTAAACAACATGAAATCACAGATCCATCCTGACTTGTTTCAACAGTTCAGGCTGCTGTGTCGGCGTGGGGGAGGGGACACTTCTTATTACCACCTGAACATTATTTAAACATCAGATGTCAATAAAACTATCAACAAGATTTTATCAAAAATAACATGTGGTATTTCTAATAAAGTACTTTTATTGGTCCAAACTAATTTTTTATAGAACAGTTGACTTCTAACAGGATTTAACTCAGAACACTGAAGGTTGTCTAATTTTGGGTTTATTGATTCATTACTGTCAGAACTTTGTGTGGAATTATCATACTGTTGGAATCTAAAAATCTAAATCTAATTCTCTCCCAAATTTCTGGTTTTGATATAACAATTAAAATAAAACAAAACTCTTCATTTATTGTTACATCCACATTGTTCAATATCCTAAAAGCTCGGAGTCATGAAACTACCACCACTGTGCCAAACAATGGGTTTTAATAGTTTTTGCTTGCAACACAGCTAAAGAACTTTATTCACTCCATCATGACTTCAGCTGTAATCTCCATCTTTGTTATGTGAAACACATTTCTTAAATATTGCCTTTGATTCCTTTTTTATAGAAACATATACAAATTGGTCACTAGTGTGTTATTTGGAGTTTTGATCATGTCATCTTCCTGCTTCTTATGCTCCACCAAGATTTGAAAAACAATTAACAAAAAGTAACAAAATACTTAAAACTAAAATAGTCCGATTTAAAATGTTTTTCTTTTCTTTTAGAAAGAATGAGTCTTGTTATTGATTTATTTATTAGTGCAAACTGAGGCATCATTTAACCACATTTCTTCAATAATAGTCACAATTTATGTGACTCAAACAAACATCTTAGTTTTTTAATTCTGGAATTTGTTTTCCAACCCAGAAAAAGTAAAAACATGCTGATCACTCCTTCTTGGTGTGGAAAGGTCACAAGTGAAATATCAGTCAGCAAACGGAGCAGATCTTTGGAGCAGCTGATGTACTGAGAGGTCACAGTCACTGACCGCCTGATGCGTGTTGCGTCGTGCACTGAGCGCAAATCCTCACAATCAAATCGAACTCATCAAAGCTCCAGCTGGAGATGTAAACAGCGAAGCGTTTTAATAAACAAGAAGAAGAATGGGAAACCTACCTGTGAGTGGGTCGTAGGATCTGTCCAGCTCTCTGGAGTCTGACAGACTCTGATCCTGACTTCTGGATTTCATGGTCTTCTTCCTCAGCTCTTACCGAACCAACAGGACCAGCGTGCGTCCGAACCGCCGGTTCATCTGCGACGCGCAAAGATAAACAAGAATTTGTCCAAACTACAACCTCTCCTCCTCCAAGCGCGCGCACACACGTCCTTGTCAGAGCTGCTCACAGTCGAATTCAGTTTAAGTTTAGTTAAAAAGCCACGATGATAATAAACTACTTTTCTAGGAGTCAAAACCTCCGATCAGGACTCCGACTCAGCTGGAGCTCTCGCCTTTGTGCGCGCGATGGGGAGAGAGAGGGAGGAGACACAAACCGTCACAGCTGAGAGGAGTGATGAAGAGGAGGAGGGAGGGATGACTGAAGGTTTGTCCTACCTGCAGATCAGAAGGCTGCAGCTTCATGAACCCTGAGGAATGTCACGTGATCAGAACTCAGACTGCTTTACGTGAGAAAATGAAAGATTTTAGATGTTTTCTCGAAAGTAAATAAAGTTTTGCTTATTCTTTAATCTCTTTCATTGCTTTGGAAAGAAACTATGCAAGGGCCCAAAAATCCTCAGCACCTGAGAAGAAGAAGAAGAAGAAGAAGAAGAAGAAGAAGAAGAAGAAGAAGTCACAAAAAGAAAAAATAGGACTGCAGTTGGTTGTTTGTCAGGAAAAGAACAAACTTTTCATGCATCAAATTAGTTCCATTATTTTAGCATCAGGACTCAATCTGAGCTGCATCTGTAGAGACAGTTTAAGGTGCCGTTTCAGTCTAACATGTTATTTGTTTGAATTTGAGTCAAAAGGTTTTCAATTGAATTTATTAATTTCACACAATTTTCTCTAGAGAATCGTCGTCTCTTCAGTTCAGTCTTCAAACAAGTTTTAAACAAGAAGCAACTCAGAACATCATGTTCTGAGTCTGAACAGCATAACTAAAGGGATGATCTAAACCGGCACATGCAAGCTTTGACACATTAGGAGAGGTAACACAGCAAACAGCTCTTACAACATGTTCTCTTATTCAATGAAAGTGATCCAAACGACACTGCTCACAACAAGAAGTCTAACTGAAATTGTATTTACAGTCTGCGTCTAAAAGCTTTTGCTGTATTCGGATCTTATATTAAATAAGCGTTTAATTTCTTCAGCAGAACAATACGTTCATCTCTAATTTTCTAAAATACAAAAACAGAGGAAAAATATGTTTTCATTCCTGATGCATGTCAGGTCTCAAAACATGAGTGATGATCAGCTGATCTTTGTGTTCAAATCCAAAACGTCTAAAAAAAAATACATTCCCAAATATCAGGCTGAGCAAACAGAACGTTCTGAATCAGTTTCTTCTACATAAGATAAATCTTTGAATTCAAACTGAGAATAAAACAAAAGAATGTAAATTATTACTGTTTGCTTGTTTTTATATAAAATTATCCCTGAAATAAATTTGTACAACTGACTAGAATAAGACGCCCTTTTTCCAGGAAAGGCTGAAATAATAGTTGTCGGAGAGAAACAGAGAGGGAAGCTTTTAAAGACGGGCAGTCGAGTGAGGGATTATTTCTTCTTCTGTCGGACTGATGGAGAAGAGAGAAATAATCTGCCAGCTGTAAGAGGACATCAAGTGTCCATTTAAGGACATCAAGTGTCCTTTACTGTGTTCAGTTTAGACCAGTTATTTCAATTTAAAGGACACTTATTTATTTTTGACCCTGCACAAGAAAGGTTCTAGGATGGAGAGAAATTGAGGACAGGTGAAGTTTAAATATCAAAGACAGGATGTTGTAAACGAGGTGAAGCTGGAGGAGGGAAGCTGAATGGTAAAGAAGATGGAGAGAATGCAGTGGAGTTGTATTTGAATATGTAATGTGTCCGGAGACCAGCAGTTTGGAGGGTGTTTATGTCCCAGGTGGCGGGTTCAGAGGAGTTCAGCACCACTGCAGGCTGGAAACTGAAGCTGACAGAAACCCAATAACAAGCTGTAACTGATTCATGAAGCTACAGATGTTGCGGCGTGATGCAGGTGAAACACAATCAGTGAAACTATAAAAATTCACATGATTTGATTCAGATGTCAATCTGCACTGAAACCATGATAAATCACAGACAAGTGTTCAGAACAAAGAGGCGGTTTAGAGTTCGTGCTGATAAACACAGTGAAGCGAGCAGCAGGCGACGCTCAGCTGAGCCAAAGTTAGAAATCTTTCTTCTACTGAATACTTGATGAGACGCTGATACGCTGTATGGAAACATCATGAATACACAACAGCGTTTAAGTGCAGTCAAACACACGGACTTGGTTCCTTCTGAGCCGTCATCAACACAAACACATGAACATCAGAGGTAATTACAGATTTAATATTCAACATATCAGTCTCAGAGGATTCCTGGTTGAGCCCGGTTTTCCTCTTTTCTGTTTACCTGCTCGATCCACTTGGTTTTTCCTCCCTCCTCTGCAGGTGAGTCTTCTAGAGGCAGGACTCTGTTGCTGGGCGGGGCTTTGGCACTCAGTGGTCACACCTGCAGATCATTCAAGTTAAAGATGTTTTATATATATTCTGGACGCTGATTAGGGGGTTTTTAGCCGTCAGTATTTCTCTGAGTAACGTTTAGGATTTAAAGTTTATTGTTTCTGAGTTCAGGATCACAAATTCACTTATTCATCCACATCTGGAAGAAGCAGCTCATGATGAAGCAACCAGTGGACTCTGCTCTGAAAACAGAATCTCCGTCCATTCCTAAGACAAGTCTTACCTGCTCTCCACTAACCACCCACCTGTCTCCTGGACTCACCTACTCTCACCTTGCTGTCTGTCCTCTGGCACCTAGTCAGAGGAGTAAAATAAGCAGCTCAGGTTCCTTCATCTCCTTCAGCTTCACACTGAATTGAATCTACTTCTTCAGCCTCCTTCAGATTCAAAAAAAGCAGAACACTTTCCTTCTGCTGTGACATAAACTTTTCTTTTAGTATTTGTTCATCGTCAATAAAGTCCGTTCAAGTCTGGGGAGTTGATATTTATCATTTTAGGGAGAGGGATCTCGAACTTTAAACAAATAAGTAATTACACCCACTTTGGCTCCTGCAGTGATTCTCTGGAAGGTTTTTAGTGAATGATTTAAACTAAAGGATATTCAGTTTAGCCTTTGCTCTGCCTTGCAGGAGTTAAATTAAGTCTTTTTGAAAAATGTATATGGATGGTAGAACATGTTGCTATGGTAACACTAACCTGATCAGCATTATTGTTTGTGTCAAGCATTCTTGCCTGACTGGTTAAGAATCTTACCTGAATAAAAAGATTCAAGTTGATTTGACTGATCTTTAACTTGTTACAATTCTTCATGTTGTGAACAGAATGGTTGGAGTCAAACTGGTTTTCTCCCCAGATTATCATCTGGATGATGTCTAAACCCAATAAACTGTAAACTCACCTTCCAGCTCAAGCTTCACTTCCATCACTGCTCCATTTCCTTCCGTCCCTCGGGGCCCAAAATAGAACAAAATAGCAGTAAGTCATTGTGATGATACTCTTGTTACAAGAACAAGCACTTACCTGAGACCCTGGACTATTGTCTTCTCTCCAAGAGCTCATGAACCCTCAATGTCACAACCTCAGCATGAATTATTTACCACTTTGTCTTTCTCTGTGTCAGCGCTTTGAGTCTGAAAGTAAAAACTAAAAACACGACACAACTCTTCATCTTCTTGACTCCTGGATTCAGATTTAAGCTGAACTTCAAGATCAGAGTTACGTCACTATCTGATCACACCACCCAACACATTCTGAACCAGAATGGACTCCATGAAGATGCTTCAATACAGACGGAACACAAAAAACAGACGGGAATTAGCTAAACTGAGAATATCTTTTGGAATGAAAACCTGGAACATTTTAGACCACTATGCATCTACATCTGCTATTATTCAGGGATTATTTTGACTTGTTACTCCTGAAAATAATCTGTTTTCATCATGTTCTTAAGGACCTGATATCTTGCTCTCCCGAGTCATATTACCTCCAATTTAGTTTGTCATCCTGATTCCCTCCATCTAGAGAGCGTAACATTAGTAAAAAGATTAGTTGTTGGTGCAACACTGAAAATACAATTAGTCAGAAGCTTTTTATCATAGACCTCATTAATTAGGTTCACAACAGGAGGGCAGAAGATTGGTAAACGACTGACAAAAATCCAGAAAAAAAGTTGTTTTTTTCTATGTAACTAAACCTGATGGTTCATTTATTTTGTTCTCAGTTATTCAGATATTATTGATTCTAATATTTAGGTGACGACAGCATTAAAAACCTGATGTTTGGAACATCACAGCAAAAGATTCATTAACTTTATTCTAAATATAATCTTGTATCTTTAAGCAGGAAGTTTGTTAAAAACATTTTAAAAAATAGTTTCAATCAAATTTTCCAACTTTTTGGGTGATGTCTTACACAGTCCCTTCTTTTTAAATGTTATTTATTTACATGTTTTATTCATGTATTGAACCTGTTTACCAGAAGCTAAGTTATCCATGTTGTGTTCTTCTTCTTCTCTGAACTCGCTGAGCGATCCTGGTTGTGCTGAATCGTGTCATCTGGATTCCTGTGGCTATACTTTAAAATATCTTTATTCAATCAAAGATATTTCTGTCATTTAATTAAAACTGTTTTTTCATACAAATATTTAGATTCAACCTGGAAAATTCATATCGACCTTTTAATTTCTCGCATGGATTTAAATTATGTTGCTCACCATCATTTCAAATGTTTGTGTGTTTAAGAAAGACAAAATATTTAAAACTTTTATATTCTTCAGTGGATCTCAGCTTACAGAAATCTTTGCATGTTGCTTCGGGGCAGTTTGTCTTATTGAAACACTGATAATAAACCTACACACAAATTTAAAAGGGTTGCTTAAAACCTGCTAAATCTAAATGAACCCAGTTCTGACAGAAACATGAATCTTTATAAATGCTCAGTGTTCAGTTATCTACTCCAAATGTCTTCCCAAAGACACTCAGACATTCTCAGTTTATCTGAAGAAATGTCAGACGTTCCATATTTACTCGACAGGAAACTAGAAAAATGATCCAAGACAAAAACATTTATTTTCAGAGATCAAATCCATCAGATAAAAACATTTCTCACCAGTACGAGCGCGTAAGAAGTCTAATAACTGTCTAATAAATCAGAGTGCAGCGTCAGCAGAGGCCAGCCAGCGTGTGTGTGTGTGTGTTCTTATTTTTTTAACCTCCTGAGAACCAGTTTCCAGACATTTACTGTCTTTCTGGGGTCCGAGGGTTCTTGTGGGGACCGAAGCCTGGTCCCCATGAGGGGGACTCCCCTTTTTAGGGTTAGGGGTTAGGTTTATAGGTATGGTGTGAATAGAGTTTTAGTTAGTCTTAGGGTTAGTTATAGGTTAGGAAAAGGGTTTGGGTTAGGTATAAATCTAGTTACTAAAATCAATGGAAGGTCCCCATAAGGATAGCAAAACAAACCTGTGTGTGTGTGTGTGTGTGTAGGTGGGTTGAACTTAGCTGAAAGGCTTCAAGTGAAGCAGTCTTGTTAAATGCACAAAAGTTATAGGTAGATTTTAAAAAGACGCCGACTTGAAGTCAACATTAACTACTTCAACTGCACAAATTAGAACATTTATGCAGAACTGTCAGGAGTTTAATAAATTAATTAATTAATCAATCAATTAACCCAAACCTGGTGAGTTTCTTCTAAAACTGAAGCTACAACAAGAACTAACACGGTTCTAGAGTAGAACATCTCATTCATTCACTGTGGATTGTTTACAGATTCAAATAAACAGACTTTAAATTCGCAGAAGTATTTTTACTTTACAGCATCTTTTTCACACCCGCTCATGCTGTGGAGAACAGGAAGCACCTTTAAAGTAGGAAAACAGTCTTTATTTTAAAAAACAGACATAAATACACCTGCNCCTTTTTAGGGTTAGGGGTTAGGTTTATAGGTATGGTGTGAATAGAGTTTTAGTTAGTCTTAGGGTTAGTTATAGGTTAGGAAAAGGGTTTGGGTTAGGTATAAATCTAGTTACTAAAATCAATGGAAGTCAATGGACGGTCCCCATAAGGATAGCAAAACAAACCTGTGTGTGTGTGTGTGTGTGTGTGTGTGTGTGTGTGTGTGTAGGTGGGTTGAACTTAGCTGAAAGGCTTCAAGTGAAGCAGTCTTGTTAGATGCACAAAAGTTATAGGTAGATTTTAAAAAGACGCCGACTTGAAGTCAACATTAACTACTTCAACTGCACAAATTAGAACATTTATGCAGAACTGTCAGGAGTTTAATAAATTAATTAATTAATCAATTAACCCAAACCTGTGGATTTTCTTCTAAAACTGAAGCTACAACAAGAACTAACACGGTTCTAGAGTAGAACATCTCATTCATTCACTGTGGATTGTTTACAGATTCAAATAAACAGACTTTAAATTCGCAGAAGTATTTTTACTTTACAGCATCTTTTTCACACCCGCTCATGCTGTGGAGAACAGGAAGCACCTTTAAAGTAGGAAAACAGTCTTTATTTTAAAAAACAGACATAAATACACCTGCAGGAGTTTGAGATGACAGAAACACACAACAGCTGAGTGAAACTGCAGGATTCAGATTTGCTTTTAACTAAAAATAATCTCAGGATTGTTAAATGAGGAAAGTGATTAATCCAATTACCCAAATGCCTTAATTTGTGTCACGTGGTCCTGAACTAACATACAGTTGTGTTCCATTTTAGACAAACAGCTGACTGTAACATGTTTAGTTAAATTTGTTCATAAAACAGAAATAATTTGAACTTCCTATGAACTTATTCAGGAGGTCAGAAATAACTCACTTCAAAACATCCTCCACCTAATCACTAAAACATCCGACACCTCAGCAAACACAAAAACACAAATACTTGAACAGTTTAAAAGTGAATTTACATCAACTCAACGAGCGTTCGGATGTTAAGCAGAAATGCCTCAATGATTTAAAAAACCCAAATCAAACATGGATCAGTGTCACGGTAACGCTGTTTTCGGATAAACAACCTGCTGTAACAGCTCAGGATGAATCTCAAATACTTTGTTTTACATGTGAGTGAAAAGTCCAGCCAGAACTGCAGATTGCACAGGTGCATCATGGGAACTTCCTCAACCATGCATGTACAACCACAAAGGATGAAAGTAATTCGATTGTTCTTCAAGGTGCATCTTGTCTCGGTGTCTCAGCAGGAAACGTTTCCACCGTTCAGTTCACAGGAGGACGAGGAATCGAGATGGAAAAGCCACGAGGGCGGGGCTTGTTGTTTGTGTGAAAGTGTGAAGACGTCCACATGCACAGAGGGGTTGATCCGAAGGGAGGTGTGTGTGTGTCTCAGGAGATGGTGGAGAACTCTTTGAGCAGAACGTCCTGACTCAGTGTGTTCAGAGAGACGTTCTTCCTCACATTCAGACTGATGGAGCGAACCTGGAGACACACATTCATTACCAGGTAAAACACACTGAAACAGCTGAGAGGCAGCTGCACTACACGCCGTCCTCGACACATCCAGTCTGTCCTGTCTGCAGCGAGGCGTCGCCACTTTACAGACTGTGTAACATCAACGTTTGCAAAAAGATTCTTTATCATTTATTATTCTACATTCTGAATCTTTAACTACTTTGATCACAAGGTTTCTTTGTTTATGACGACGTGATGTTTTAACTTTTAGAGCCTGATGATCTCCTCAGTGTATGTTTACATGATAAAAAGATGTTTGGAAACATTATAGGAATATTTCCCAAATCTTTTTATCATGTAAACAGATTTGGGAAATATTCCTGTAATGATTCGGTAGATTTTTTTCACCTGATATTAAAAAAAGTGGTTGAATCAGAATAACTGAAGGTAGTTTTAGATGTAAAATCACCATCAAATATCAGATTTTCTTTCTGTATTAAACATCTTCTACATACATCTGACAGTAAACAGGATGGAGAGATTAAAAGTCTTTGTCTCTTACCAGCTCCTTAAAGAAAGCAGCTTCTTTCGGCTGCTCTGAGTACCTCTCGAACTGGTCCAGACCGTCCTGCAGTTTGAGGGTCAGAGTGTCATAGTTGGACCGGACCACCTCCAAAACCTGATCACACGGGAATGAAATCAGTCACTTCTATTTCATAATGAATCTCTGCATCTCTGGGTGAATCCTGCAGCAGTCAGACGGAATCATGAGTGATTCAGATGGTTGTTTAATTACTGAGGGATCGTGGAGATGAAGAAATCGCTGAATTTTCACATTCTTTAATTCTTATATAATAAAAGGCACTGAGAAGAATCCTGCAGCTGTCGGAGGTCAAAGGTCAGGGCACCTTCAATGATATTAGTTTTTCATGTCTTTTGAATTTCAGCTCCAGAGAATTAAACGTAAACTGTTTGGTGGCTTTAAATTTTACTGGACTTATGATCCAACTATATTTAAATAACAGAAAACAAGCGCATAATTTAACCACTTAATTCAAAGGAGAGAAAAAATAAATAAAACTCCTAATTTCTAAAATGTATTTTAATTTCTTATTTTGTTCTTTACTCAGAAAGTATCTTTAAAAACGTCAATGTTCCTACAAAGTTGGTCATCCAGAAATCGGTCGTTTTGTCACTCGGTACAGAAGCTGCTCTGGGACAAAAAGGATGACAGCTGTTGATACATTTAACCAATTTATTCATTTGATTTAACACTCCTACATGTGTATTAGTTAATGAGTCGTAATCTGCTTGATGTCTCAGATCTTTATGTCTCTTCCCTGTAAAAACACTTGACTGATAGCTTTAACTCGTCTCTAAAAGCAGATGAGAGAAGGACAGAAAGTGTCCACTAAGTAAAGCTTGTTGGAAGTAATACATAAATTCATACATATAAAAACTTCTGAGCGTTTGTTTGGTTAAATATTCAGTCTGCAAACACTTGGTATAAACATTGTTTGTCGTGTTTAACTTGGATTTAAAAAGCAGCTTCCTGTGCTGTTCTGATCCACTGAGGTACTTTGTTTGAGAAGTCGTGTTTTAATGCTGCGTGTTTCCAGAGGCCGTCCATCTTTCAGTCTTATGTAGGAAAAACACTCGCTCCAGGCAGGTGTGTGTTCGAGACTTCACCACAAAGAGGACTGGAAATTTATTAAAAAACAAGTAGAGAGGCACATGATGAGACAGCAGAGAGGAAAAGTAGAGCCTGAAGTAAAGTCCTGTGTTTTTTCTTTCATCTCTGTTCTGCTGGTAACTCGTCTGAACACCGAGACTTTTGTCTGACTGCGTTCAGCTTCACCAGGAGAGGAAACCAAATCTGGTTCAAATGTATTTTTCACTTCACGTGTTTTACATCATCATCATCGTAAAAAGAGAAAACTTAGATCTGTTCACCTCAAGACTTTTTATTTGTTTACCCACTGATTTCTGCTTTAACTAGAACGTGATTGAATTGGATGAGACACAATTCTCAGTCTCGGTGGGACACAATGAAAAAAAAAAAAATCCTAAACTGCTGAAATACCAAAACCCCCAAGTAACGATTCAGTTCCCAAAGGAACCAAATAATATTTATTCAAACAAAATGAACTTTCCTTTGTATAAAAATGTTTTCTTACCAATAAAAGGCAGGTGTTTACCACTGAGTGCAGAGTGATAAAAAAAAATCTCTGAAAAGTCCCAGAAACTGAATAATAAATAAATCCAGCAGATAAAAGCAGAAAGAGGTAATTGGAGAACATAATGACCAAATCCATTACTCCCCTATCAGCTGGTGTTACAGAGAACTCTGCAGGCTGTTAGTCCCATCCTCACACAGAGTGGAGCCTCTTTTACATCCAACAATAACGATCTTTCACCTATTATTTGTGTTTGAAGTGGGACTGAGTGGAATGTGACTGTTTCTAAAGAAATGCAGCAACAGAAAATACTTTAAAAAAGACTAAAGGTGGTTTGAGTGCATATAAAAACATCTAAAGTGAGAACTGCTGAAACGTGTCTTTAATGTTTCTCTTAAAAGCACATGAAGAAGTAACGTTAAGTGACAGTTAAGATGCTTCATGCTGATCTGTGTGGCATGATTCAGCTGAGATAACAAGCGTTCCTCATTATCAGGACCAGAAACTGAGCCGTAACTACTCCCTGATTAATACACTTTCAAAATAAAAGGCAGAGAATATCTTCTGGTTCTTTATGTGGTTTACTGATAAATTCAAAAGATTTACTTTCATGGAAGTTCAACACTAAGAGCTCCCAAATGAATTGAATTCTTTTCTTTATTTAAATCCCATTTTTACTCAACATTCAAGAGAGATGAAGAGTTATTGTCACCTGTTCTTCTGAGAGCTGGGAGATGTGGTTCACAGCAGCATACGACTCAATTTTGGGATTGAAATGGTTGATGATGGCCCTGAAAGACAAAACAAGGAGACAATTATTTCTGAAATATTACATGAACGTCATTCTCGATCTTTTCTTAGCAGAGTCTGAACGTCCAGGCAGTAAAAACTCAGCCGTTGTTACAAACCTCTAAAAACCATTAAGATTATTTAGTGTTTGTCTTTTATTTAATATCCTTTGTTGCCTCCGTGTCTCTCGGATTCAGTTTTAAGCCTCAGACCCGTGTGAACGAATCACCCATTTCCTACAAAACATTCTTGGAAGTGACATGTTTCCTACAGGACGCTGTTCCTACTGCTGCACGAATAACTTGATGAATTCTTGAGAATATGAGCTGATTTTCTGTCGTACTCGTGCTGCAGAGTTCTTACTTTATGTCTTTCTCCAATTTACTGATGATCATCTTACTAAAATTTTGTTGTAAGATGCACGAACCCCCCGCCTCCCATGCCCAACTCATGGCACTTTCAAGTTGTTGTTATGAAGATCCTCCAGCTGTCGGCACATTTTCTAGGTGAATATACATGATGGAGGTCCAGTGTTTCCAGAATTCTGAGTGTTGATCGTCACATCTGATCAGAAATTTTCAAGATGCAGCGAGACTCTAGAAGATGCAGCTGCAGGATGAAGATCTATAAAGTGTAATTTGTTCATCCCTTTGTATTAAAAGGATTTGAACTAAACTCCTAAACCTCCAACATCAGCACAGATCTAGTCATACATTTAATGTTTATCAGTTTGGGAGCTTTAGTTTAGGTTCAAGCTAAGAAGATTCAGAATTTTTTGCATTTATTTGGACAGAAAAGGTCTTAAAAATACAAATAACAGCCAGTTAACGCAAATCACTTCCCTTCAATTCAATCTCAGTGCCTCCTTCAGACTGCGAGAGCCACCAGGGATTTTATATGTAAATTCAGTGGTAATCCTCTTCAGCATTAGCATTCAGTTGTGAGAAATAAACTGCTTTATAGCTCAAATATAAAGAGGATGCAATAAGCACAACTGAGAGAATAAATTGGTTATTTTATATTAACTTGAAGTGCATCATACATCACACAGATTATAGTGGTTATGACTCTTCAGCAGGGAAACAGCGGTCAGAGGAGTTGGGAGTAAAATTAATCAGATCCTTCATCTTTATTTCAACATCTCTCTGAGTTCTTTAGACTCATTTTTTTTCCTCAAACAATCTAAATACTTTCCTTTCTGCCTATTTATCACCACCTACTTTCTGTAACGTCAGAGTCTTCGGAGTCTCAAACCGCTCTGACCTCAGAAGACCATGATAATAAAGATTAAAGTATAATTGTAAAAAAAAGATATGATAATGCACATGTATCTGTACCTAACCACTCCTCAACTCACTCCTACTTTATAGTCCCCTGAATCCTAAAATGACTGTTTTATTTCAGGATGCAGAAACAAAACTGTGTTGTTACCGAATATTAACGAGGGCATGCGTGACTTTGCTGGCTGCCTCCTTCCACTGGCCTGCGTTGGTGGAAACTCTCAAAACTGCAGGGCAGAAAATGACAAAAAGAAGCCGAATCCTTTTAAATCCCTCTTTTATGCCTCAAAATAAAGATCAATGTTTCTGATTTATAAATAATATTATTAATTAACTGAAAACAATTGTAAATGCACATTAGACTTATTTGAAATATTCTAAAAGAAAGCTTCTTCATTCCACAGTTAAAGAACGTGTTTTTCGGACGTACCCATACAGTAGAGGTTGTCGAACACCTGATGCATCCGAACAATTTCGTAATACAACTCGTCGTAGCTGTTGGAGGTGGGCAGGAACGTATCACCGTAGGTTATAAACATGTTAAACAAGTTCACCACCTGGAAAAAGTGACAGGAAACATAAACTGACCAGTGAGTCAAAGGGAAAGTACAAACTGGTCAGTTCTGGTCTGCAGATGCAAAAACTTGACATTTATACACATTTAGGTGTTTAAATGCTACATTTTTCACAAGAAGCTTAACGTTTACTGTATCAGCTGGTTTTCATTCTACAAATCTATTCATATGAAAGTATCTTCACGTGTCAGCTGTCTTGTTTCTTCTTCCTGTGTTTCTCACCAGTAAGGCCAGGTGAAAGATGTTGTGTTTGGCCAGCAGTGTTGTTTCATTCGACAGCAGGAACTTAAGCAGGTTGATCAGAGCTGCACACACAGAGAGAGAGAAACACATTTGCATTAAAGAAATAATGTGTCGTGAGCTTTTCTGTGGGAACATCTTCATTAAAGCAAATAATGAAATTCAGGAGGGAAACTTTCAGCATCAAATCTGTCTCCAAGCTTTTACTGTGAAAAACAAACACCACCTAAAACCATCACAATGTCACAATAAAAGAAGATAAACGCGTCTAGTATTTTAATTCGGCAGTTTTTTTTGTCTCCAGGTTTAATTTTATGAGCTTCTACAATCAACAGGAGCGAGTTTGTGTTATTCAAGGATTTAATGTGATTATTGGTCCGATTAGAGGAATCTGTATTCCAATGAGCCGCAGTGGGAGGAGGCCATTACAAACTGAAATGTTGCTCCACTATGTGCTGACCAGGCTAATAGAAAAGCTTCAGGATGGATCGCTTCTTCTTTAGAGGCTCATTATCCGGTCTCAGTGATGAAATGCATTTCCAGAACAACAAGTAGAAAACAGCTTTGGTTTCTAAAAGCTGTAACACAATGCAAACCTTTAAAACCAGCAAACAGGAAGCTGTGAATTACTGCATGTTCATAACATGATTAACAATCTGCACTGTGTACGTGTGGAGATGAAGAACCCTGTCTTTACCTGACCAAAGCTCCCTCCAGGTGTAGTGTAATCTGATTCTGCATTTCTTCTGGTAACAGAGGAGTTTGTGGATGATTTGCACACAGCGTCTGCACAGGAAATGAACACAAGCCGTCGTGTTTGACCCAGCTGGATGACTGATTTCTAATAAAGATGTGTGTTTTGTATCGTGTGCTTACAAGTATAAATCCATGGGGAAATCCTTCATCATATGAGTGACGATGAACTCCACCATCAGGTCTACAAAGAAGGAAAAAAGTTTCACAACTGTCAGACAAATCAACACAATCACACAGTTTTTATCTGTTTGTGTTGAAAGTGACAACTAAACACAAATCAGAGTGAGAACGCCCACCTTCAGTTTAAAATAAATGTCAGTGCTCCTGTTTATCCCTTCGTTTATCTAGTGTTACACACACAACTTTCACAACTGACAGATTCTTGAACATATTTGTGATGCACTGGCTGAACTTTGTGCAGTTTGAGCAGATTTCTGGTTTGTTTTTATCTTTTGGTCTCTGAATTAACGTGACTGTGTGTTGAGTCGAGTACAAATAAACCAGGGATATGCTTAAACTATGCAGAGTGCATATAAATAATAAATATTTTAAAATCATTCTGAGCTGTGAAGAACCTGCATGCAACACTACAGAGTTCTAACATGTAGTAATTTAAAGCCCGTGTAAAGTAACAACAAATGTGTGTTCTGAGTTTGTCACTGCACAGGAATATTAGTTATTAGTCATCCAGCCAAATTTGAATGATTAAAAACACTGCATATGAAGCATATGAAATTTGGTTACAAAATAATGAAAAAAGGATCAGTTTTCTCTGCTCTGAGACGCTGGGGGCGTGTCCGCTGCAGGTGCTGAAACCTGTCTGTCTCATCCTCTAGCAGCACCTCCTTCTCTTCCCCACATCACTGCATTTCCTCCGTTTCTGAGTTCCGGCTGGTTCGTTAAGTTTGAGGTTCTACCCACATGTAAAACTGCGCATCGCTGCTTTTTGAGGAGTTGAAATATTTCCACACAACCGCAATGCTTCAGACTTGTTGATCAGTGAAGGAGCGGAATGTGCTGCTACGCCATTCTGAGCTTTGTTTAGCATATGAAGGCAGCAGGTGGCAGAAGTAGCTCCTACCTATCATGCTGGTTTAGTTACTGTCTACTGTGTGGCTCCTGGGCACAAAATCGACCCAAAGCTTTTTCAGATGGTCATCCCTCGGATGAAGGAGCGGGAAAACCACTGAAGCTACCGCACTGTACGGTTTTATATGACGAGAGCAGCAGGGGGCGGGGTTATCCTAAAGGGCCCTTTTAGACCCGCCCATAAAATCCTGAAACAGAAAACTCTTGAAACGCAATTTGAAGGCTAGCTCCACAATTCAGTTTTTAATTGTTGGGAGGTTTTTCACATGTTTAGAACATTTATTATGTTTATAATGTGGTTAGAAGAAAATAGCAGAATTCCCTTTACACGGTCTTTAAGCGTGTGACTAGCCAACCGGGCTGGACTTTACAGTCTGATGCAGGAAGGTCCTTGTTCATACACGCAGGTTAAAAGTTGTATGACTGGTCGGTTCTTTAACCTCAAACTATCTGAGAATTTTTACATTTCTAAATTTGTAGCCGGATAAGTACTTCAAAAGTTCTAGATAAAGGCAGTTATTTAAATAATATTTTGTAGGGGTGTCAAATTATCGCGTTAGTTGCGATTAATTAATTACAGCCATATTTGGTGCGTTATATTACTTAATCGCGTTAATCTAATTTTTAATCTTTATTTACAGTTTCTGCTTTTGAGTTGCTTTTAAATAAAATCCTTTTTTAGTATTTCGGCTTCTTGTGCTGGAGTTGTACAAAGGGATTAATCCAGTGCTTAATGTGTAAATCAAAAGTTACCGGAACGCAAATAGCGCTATGAGACCAGAATTCACTGACTGATACAGGAACGCACACATAGACATGTATGAATGCACACATACACAACCGTCGGACCAAACCAAGCGCTGTGCGGGTGTAAATTGTCAAGCAAGGCTAGAGAAAGTGATGATAAACCCAGAAGAAGTAAGTTATACTGCCTTTTTGGTATTTTGATGTTATTTAAACTAACTGGAGCCATTAACAGATCCTAGCAAACAGTTACCAGAACACACCCTTTCAAAATAAGACAGTTCCCGGATCTTGTTCCGGCTCAAATTAAGCCCTGGATTAATCACTCTTAGGTGGACATCTATTGGCTGCTGATTGACTTCCAGTGACGGCAAGATGAGCAAAAGCGGTTAGTTGCAGAGCAGAGAAGTGACAATGGAGGAGCATATGAGAGTTGTCGGTCCCATGAATGGAAAATTTGCTTTTCAAAAACGTTCCGACGGAACCATAAATAACAATAGTGTTTTTCTTAGCTATTATTAAATGAGATTAAAAATAAGATTAATTAGATGAATTAATTACTGCTCAAAATTAATTAATCTCATGACAGCACTAATATTTTGTAAATTATTTTATGACTTAGTATAAATAATATGGAATTGATTAAAAAACTGCATAAATTCCTGTCAATGAAGTCAGACGGCTAACTAAAGGAGGTTCAGGTAAACTGTTGTGAAATGTTTTTTATACCTAGAACAGCACAAACCAGTGGGCGTGACGCGATGTTTTTCCCCACCGTTTTCTTCCTGTGTCTCATAGGCTGAAAGAGAGAGAACACTGATTTAACTGTAAGAACAAGACATTTTAATTCTTAATGCCGAGGACATCAAAATATATTTTTATTATCTATTGAAGTCTGCAGATGTGTGATCATAAAGACAATTCCTTCAACTGAAAGCTGACAAATACAGTAAATGCATCTGCAAACATCAGAATGATCTGAACACAAGTTGGAACAATCCCCATATGTTTTGGTTTCTGCAGCATTAAACATTTAAATGAAACCTCTTTATCCTTTTAGATTTCCCAGCTTACAGACGTACCATTCTGTGGAGAGTGACTCGGAAGTTCATATTGTCATCATGAAGAAAGGCATCAGCGTACTGATCCTGTCACACACGCAAACAAAAACAAAAATAATCACAATGATGTCGGTGATCAACGAGACAACGTTTCCATACTGGAGTTGATTCCACCTCGGCTATACAGGTGAGGATGATGAGGCACAGTCGGGCGCTGTTGAGTCGATGCTCATCTGTGAAAACACAAATATTTCACAACAAATCAACTCAAAGAAGCACAAAATTGTATTTAAATAGAAAGAAAAATACATGTAAACTCTTTTAGGAGCATGTTAATCCAGGAGTAACTCAGTAAGTGTTTGAGTTTATTTAACGGTTTTCTAAAAATCTGATTGTTCTGACATCACAGAGGCGTCATTAAATCTTCCATCCTCTGGAGGTTTATTTAAAGTGCTACAATGCAGAAAGTTACAGGTAGAAATCCGTCACACAGCTGGAACTGCTGGTTAAAACACGGTCACACGCAGAGACCGTGAATGTTGATCTGTGATGAGACTTGGCTCTGTCCACAAACACCAAATAGAAATATTAAAAATTTAAAAAACAGGAAAGACTTTCTTTTAAACCGAACAGAAGATGCGTCTGTCTAAAAGGAATGACGACAAATAAACCCTGTAGCAGTTCTTCCAAGAACAAACATAAAAAACTTTAATAGAATGAAATTAGAGTTACAAAAATAAATAAAGACAACAATCAGATTTTTGGTTTACCTTTTGTATCCTGCATTACAATAGAGGCGTACTTGAGAAAGGTAATGAGAAGGTTGCTGGTTTGCAGATTGGGATCCAAAGGCAGTTCTGGGTTGTTTGTCACTGCACAGTAAACAACACAAAATTACCTCTCTAGATAAAGAGACAGAAATGTGTTGGACATTCATGACATGCAGTTACACACGCGTGTCTACAATCATGTTTTAGTAAAGATCATAAGAGCTAAAGCTCAAACGCTACGGCAGTAAGACGCCCAGCGTGAGACGCGTACTTCTGTGTTTGAAGCTGCAAGTAAATATTTAATAAAGAAAAAAGCTTGAAGAAGTAATGGAGGGAAAGTCGCTCAGAGACAGAAACAAGAACATTTTAACAGTTAAAGCGCACGTGTATCTTAAATAAGCTGCTTTTAAACATTCTGGCAACAAAACAAAAGCCTAAAGTCGCAGCAGTGATTCCTTATAAAGGATTACAATAATACATCATGTATTTTTAAAAAGGCAAGAACAATTTAAACTCCTGCTCTTTAAATAAATAATGATTTTTATCTTACTGTCCAGGGAGGGAGGCGTCGTGCCGAGCGGCGTTGTCGGTGTCGTTGGAGTTGGGGTGGTGGGCGTGGCTGCGATGTCCATCTCAGGATGACTCTGTTCATGTTTATTACCAATAATACACAGTAATTATTAACTCCTCAACATATAAATGCATGAGTAGAAAATACATCTAAAACAGGAAGAAACTCAAAAGTTAATCACTTTCACAAAATGAGATTCATTCAGTCCCAAATCTGAAAGAAACTAAAGTTTTGCTAAAAAGCAGCACGTGTGTGAGTGTTGGACACAAAGTGTTTTTAAGGCTGAGGTTGTATTTTACCTGCGCTAACACTGTGATGAAGTTCCTGTTGAGGTGCACGGCCTCGTAAAGCGCCAGCAGAATCGCCTCATTGGTCCTTCAAATAAAAAAAGGGTGAGAAGATGTGGTTAAAAAATACAAAAAAAAAAACGCTTCTTAAAATACCACTGAATCAAACTGTTTATGTTAATAATAAGGAGTGAGTGGAAACACGCAGAAAGTGTAAAGCCTAAAGTTTAATAACAGCTTTTTGTTTTCTGTGTCACTAATTCATCAATTATTTTTGAATTAATAAATAACTTCACATATTTTCAGAACTTGGTTCTAAAAATGTGTTCAGATTGGATTTAACTGGTTTAGTCCATTAGAATAAATACCAAACCATGAGGAAAGATCATAAAACTACTTCGAATGATATTGTTTCCTGTGTAAAGGCCTCGAAAACTGTAATAAGTAAGTTTTGACACTTCCTCCTAAATGTATCCAACATAATCTGCAAAACAAATCCAATTAACTTTGTAACTGCATCTTCTGTAGAAATAAAAACAGAGAAACTGAGCAGACTTAAACTCATCAGTTCTACAGACATCAAATGAAGATGAGTTCCACTTACTGTACAGAAAGTTTCTCATCAACATCTGCTATAAACATGCTCCCAACCTGTGAAAAAGGACAACGCTGTAAGTAAAATCACTGTAAACGTCACAAAATCTTTCATTAAACTTTATCCTACCATACTCGTCAGAGTGGAAAAAAACCCTCCTTGGTTCTCTTCTTCTTTGTCTTTATACTGTCTAAAAGGTAAATGAAGGAAGATGATGAGGATGGACAGAAAATAGAAGAAAACCCAGAGAAGAGCAGAAACAGAGACGACTGTTTTGAATTAAACACAACAGTTTTGCTCTGTCAAACATCCTCCTAAAAGCCTCGACAGCTTTCAGTTTATTATCTGTGAACAATTCAGTTTATACACAAAACCACTGAGCGGTACGGAGCCATCATCCATCACTTTCATGTGTCTGTCTGTGCATTCACACAGACTAGACCTTCTACACAGAAAGCATTTTATTTTTGAATTAAAAAAAAACACTCCAGAAGACCAAAGAAAGCTGTCAGATATAAATAACTACAACTATAAAGGCCTTGTCTTATTTTCTTTTCTCCAAGAACAAAAATAGAACATTCACAGCAGACCTGAAATAAAAAGCAGCTTCAGCACGACATCATCGGACACACAGAAACGTAAAGATGGTACCTGTTATATTCTGCCAAAGCTTGGTGGACCACCATACCCATCCCCTGAAGATGAGAAACCAAATCAAATCTTTCATTATTTATTTAATAAGAATTCGGCCTCAATCACATCAAAACAAGGGACACATACTTACATCTAGTGTTGGCTCGTCGTCCACGATGGAGAGTTTCACAATGTATGGATTTACAGACTAGAAACCAGAGAACATCATAGTTAATATAATATTCATCATGAACTCACATCAGGATTTGATCTGTTCACCTCAAGGAGCACCTGGACTCCCAGTAAACAGCATCTTCATGCTGCCACAGATTAAGTTAAATAACCTCTGCTGGTCTGTGTCGATCGCGTGTTGTGGCTCAAAGTCTTACAATAACTACTTTTAGTACAACCTCTACGGGGATTTTAAGCAAGCTGCAGTCATGATTAAAGATGACGTAAAAACAGCAGACTGATCTCAAATAATATAAAACTAAAGTACAAAAAATCAACTAGGGACGTCCCGAGCCGATATCAAGTAAAGCTGCACAATTTACCATCACTGCGACGTCAGTGTGCGCAATTTCAATCGCAAAGAGCTGTTTGCATCGCAATAAATCACAGACATCAGAGTAGTCGACCCGGTTCAGCCCCCGAGCTGAGCTGTTAACCTCCTGTCTGTGGCTTTATATCAGCCAGGCTGTAACACGGCTGTGATGTAACATGCCAACGTGGCTGCAGGATGGAGGAATTTTAAAACAGAAAATGGGAGCAGTTCAGTCTGCGTAGTAGTGATGGAACTACGTTCAGCTAGCTAACTGCAGAACAACACAAGTATCAAACTGAGGCTCTGAATCAGAAGCGATGTGGATCAGGTGGATCAGTGTTGGAGCAAAAAATCCTAATAAGGACGTCTTTAACACCAACTTTTCTGTGCTTTTAAGAAATTTGAATTTTATAATAATATGTATAAAATATATAGATTTTTTTTAATCACTGCAGATGAAGATCTAGCACATGTTGAAGAGATATCGACCTGAGTGGCCTCAAAATTCTTTCATGTCTTCAATTCAATCAAGGTTCATTCAATTAATTCAAATTTTATACTCTACTGCCAAAATATTCCAGCATCAGCTTCAATCATGGCAGAATTATTTACTTCTGTAGAAGGTTTAGCTTCAGTGTCTGAAAATGTAAAAAAAACAAAGGCGTTACATCCAGAAATAAAGTCATGAGTTTAATACACACCTCATATTTCCTGTAGTTGACCAAGAGGGCCAGAAGAACAACGGCATCGTAACCGTGCTGCCCTCTGCTGGACACATCAGAGAGAATCTGAGTAAAGGAAACAAAGTGTAACCAAAGTGAAGACTGAGACCGACAAAGACTCAAAGAAACATTTCCTGTGTAGATCTCTTACTTGTAGAATGGCTTCAAAGATGCTATTGATCATCACATACTCCAGTATGGTGTTCTGGCTGATATTGTCTGTTACCTGTAAGATTTTTTTTGTTCCATACGTTAAACACAAAACGAACCTTTTCCAAAGAACATTTGTTATAATTGATGTAACTATTTTCTCACCGTCACCAAACACAGCAACAGTTTGAGGCAAAGGCTTTTAAGACTCTCTGAGCTGTCGCCACAAAGAAGGCTGTCCAGTCTCTCCATCAGGTCCTGAAGGAGACACAAAGAAACCCTCACCAGTCGTGTCCATTTTGTCTCCTCATACAGTTTTTTATTCAACAATCCCTCTTTTAAAAGTAATTTCTCACATACCTTCATCCTTTGTTCTGCCTTGTCAAAGCCCATGAGCATGTTGATAATATCAAAGCCAGATGCTGATTTGTTCTTATGGTGAACCCCTCGGAAAAGTGCACAGAGAGTCTAATATGAAGGGCAGAGACAGACAATGAGAAACTATTTGAATTCTTAATAAAAAAAGAACCATCAAAACGTTTTTTTTATTTGATCAAGAGCTGCACACTTGTACTGCGTTTGTACTGTGAGCGCCATGTTTAGGGTTTTTGGATTCTGCCAATTAGAAATCAGATAGTTTCACAATTGTTGTTTTAAACGTGTTCATACAATTACAACCAGCAGCTTCTCCTGTGGGACACACCCCCAGCTTGAGTTACCTGCAGGGCGTTGACCACTTTAATCTGGTGCTCCTCTCCGAGAGCCTGAACACAGTGGTGAAACAAAGAGTTGATGTTGTCTTGAATACGCTGCACTTCTTCTCCACCTACGCTCTCCAGTTTAGACTCTAGGTATTCAAGGTTCACCTGAAACATGGACGACACAAAACAAAACAATATTCACTGAAATCTATTTAACAATCTCATAAGGGTTTGTGAGAAATGCAAAGACTAAATCTGTTAGAACTGATGTGAAACTTAAGAGTTACACTGATGCAGATTTTTGCCATCAGGCAGTTTGGACAATCTGTGCAACATTTGTCATTTGAGTGAATCAGTACTTCCCCATTTAGTCTGCATTACATAACAGCTGTTACCACAAATGAATGACAAACTGTCTTTTTTCTGATTTATACTTATTTCTTTTGATGGCACTGTTTAATAAATGACTTCAGCTGCAGCTAACATTGGCTAAATGAGGTTTTCTGTTACGTTCCTGCACATTTCCTTTTTTACCTTCATAAGAAACAGCTCATCCCAGAAACGAGGGTTATTTTTGGCTGGGTCTTCTTTCTAAATCAACGACAAGAAGTTCCTCCTTGTTAACATTTAAATACCGTTTTATTTCTTCGAACTTTTGCCACTGACATTCTTCCATTGGAATACTCACCGCAAAAATTTCATCATACATCAGGACCACCTTCTCTTTCAAAGGTTTTTTAGAGGATGATGTCCTCCTCAGAAGCCCGGCTTTTTTTTCTACTTGAGACATGACTAAGTCTGCAAAGACAGAGACAGTGAGAAAGATGTAGAGACAAGATGCACACACTGACACTGCTGAAACCTGAGAAAATAGTTTACAGATTGACCTTTGCTGTCAAAGTACCTCTGATTAATCAAGCTACAGGAAACATCTGGACGCATCAGAGTGTCTGGCATCTGCGTGATGATAATTTATCATTACTATATGTACGTATATTGGCTGTAAACTGTTAAAATATACACACGGTCTACATTTTTTAAGCTTAATATGACTCTTTAAGTGGCAGGAAGGAGCTTGTAGTTCCATTTGGATCTCCAGATCTTAATCTGTTAAATCATGATCTGGTGATCAACATCATGTAATCAAGCTGTTTCTGAGCAGTTTTAACGTGTGTTCAGAAGCACTGTTTATCATTTCAGGAACTGATTTCTGCTCTGTTGTCAAAATAAAGAGCGAAAAAACTGGTTCCTGCACCAAAATGATGTCCGAGACCTGCAGGTTTCTCCAGAAGCAGGATCCCTAGAACCCATCCAAGTCTGTGTTCAGACTCTTCAAACAGAAAAAAATGACTTGAATTTAATAGATGTCTTTATAACTGCTATATGTTGTGTCTTCAACATATAAATCACTGCCATAGGATTAATTTTAAAAAGAAATGTACCATGTTTAAAAGTTCTACCATTTGGTAAAGCCTGTGCAACTGTCAGTAATTATTAATTCTTTACACATTTGATCAACAAGAGGAGCTGAAAAGTGTTAATCATTTACAAACGAGTACGAACTTTTCAGTGGTTCTATTAGTACAGTAACAGCCTTAAAACACTGGTTGAATCAGAAATAATTCTATTACATTTACAGTCTGCCTGTTGATATTGACTGATATTGATAATAGCTCGTTATTGCCAGTAGCTGAAACATCGGTGTCAAAGTGGTTCAGTTTTTTAAAAACAACAAACAGCAATTTTGTTATTATATGATAGCGTTGTCAAAAAGAGAGCAAACACATCTCACTTTTAGGTGTTTCTCTTTTTATCCACTCCATGACGCTTTATTAGTGATTTTCGTAGATGCAGCTAACGTTACTTAGCTTATGTTAAATAATGACGTTAGCACTGATTTTGCTCTCTGGCAAAGACCTGGGTGTGACTGTTGTTAAAACTCCAGAGTTGTTTGGTTTAAATCTCTGTCAGTTATTCTTACCTCAATCGTATAATCGAAGTTTATGGTGTAAATGTGGTGAATCCCCGTGATAGCAGGACTGACTAGCATACTGTTAGCTTCCTGTAGTGACGTTCCTCCTGATGGCGAGTATCGAGCCTTGATTGGTTCATCCAGACCACGTGACTAGTGAAGTTTCATTGTTTATGTTAGATCTACGTATATCCAAAACTGGTTATTACAGCAGTTTATTTTTCAGAATTGCTGATTAGAGGATTTAAACGAGCCCTTTACCTTCAGGATCTATGTATTATATGTTGACATGAATCGTGAGTGACCTGAGAGTTTGTATTTCTTTTATTTTAGGTCCTGAGCCACTTCACCACTGCAATCTGTAGCCAGGAATCTGGAAAAGGTCCTACTTTTCCTTCATTTGGTCACTTTCTGACTGGGTATCTCACATATTTATGTGCAGAATAATCTTATTGTGTTGGTTTGTAAACATGTTGATTTTTTAAAGTGTATTTAAAACAAGAAACTTTATTTATGTGCTTCTGTTGTGTTTGATAACAGGAAGGCAGCTTTGCACCATTATAGAGGATGTTGGCTCTGCTTTGCAGAAGGAGGATGTGCTAAGAGCTGCACACCTGACAGAAGACATGGAGACTTCTTCCACAGTGATTCTTATCTGACTGTCATTTGCCATCATATTGGCAGCCAAGTGAAACTAAAATTAGGGCTCAGCAGCTGTACATGTCATGTAGTTCATACAGCAGCAAGGATCGCTGTTGTTGGAGTCCTCCCTAACTGTGGAATTGGGAGTTCAGGCCAGAGCAGGATCCATGGTGACTTATGCAGCTGTGAATATGGCTCCATGCATATGCACTGAATTTAGTTGTAATAGATTTCACATCAGGGCCTGATGTAATCAGAAACAGTGACAAAGAAGCAGCTTCCACCTGCCGTGGAGGATGATACATGGGTCAATAGAACAGATTTATTTGTTATAGTGATTCCTTTATTCCCCTCTGAATAAATATTATTTGTTTCTATGTCACGTTGGAACAGAGTGCCTCTGCTAACATTGACCAGCTGATGTCCTCATGGAGATCCAGTTCAAAAAGCTTTACATCATCATCATCTTTAACGTCCTACTTTCTTTTCGTCAGTGTTCTGGCTCTGGATAACAACCTTTTTTTTGGAGAGGTAATTTCTAACCAGTCTTTGCCAGAATGCAAGGGTGACAATGATAAATTCAAAAGGATACTAGCTCTAAAAATAATCTGCCCAGCATGAGACAGTAAAGTGAGTCTGGTCATACAAAGTCAGGGCTGTGATGGTTTTTGGAGTTCAGTAATGGTCAGATTAAAAACAACCACCCAGTAGGATGAAACTCAGCAGCTGACTAGTAGACAAGAACTGATGAGTGTTGAGACACCAAGAAATGCAGCTGAAAGCCTGTTGGATGTTTAATCTGACATAAGAGCCAACCAGCAGCGTGATGAGGAGTTTGTTTTAAACAGCTGATGGTTGAGCTGTATGTTACCCAGGAAACCATCTTTTCATCTCATGCTGCTTTTCTGGTGTGACTTATTTTCCATCAAAATTTAATGGAATTGTTTTTCACTGGTATTGTATTTATTTATATTCTACAACTGATGTGATGCAGAGTTGTGAGTTGCTAGTGCCTTGCTTGAGTGGTCATTGGGAAAGGTGGTAAAGTCTCAACATGTCCATCACATGGCCACATAAACAACCATTCAGACACACACACACACACACACACACACACACACACAACGTAACCTAAATGCATGTTTTTGGACTGAAAAGGCCTCGACTGGGAATCAAACCCAGGACCTTCTCACTGCGAGCCAACTGCACCACTATGAGAAATTCTTCACATTCACTGCAACTAAAAAATTTGAGCAGATAAACAACCACATCAGACGCACCACATTAAAAACAAAATCCTCACCACAAAACCTTTTAAAGTGAAAATGTATCTTTTTATTGGTACCATACATTAATTATTAAGGGCAAAAACTAACCAAATCAAAAATATATCAAACAATGATTTCTCTACAGGGTTCAGCGAAGGTACAAGTCACCATTCAAATGTAATCATAAATGTTGCTGGAATCATTAAAATAGAAATGTACAAACCAAAAAGAGAATTTCAGCAGTTTTCTATTCGACTTTACAAACTCAGCAACCAAATATGCAGACTGAACTTCATGTGAAGCTGGTGTGACTGTGATGGTTATAAACAAGATTATATACTTAAAACACAACTTGACATTAAACTAATAAAACAAAAAAAAAGTTCTTAGCCAGTGATGAAACATTAAGGGTATCAGGTAAATAAATTTGTTGAGCACATTCACGTGACATCAAGATGAAATACAGAAAATTGTGACGAATGCTATGTGAAAAATTACTTTCTGCAAAAAATGAAAACTGTAAGTGAATTCCAAAAATGTCTAAAATAAATAAAAAAAACTAAGTAGAATCATCTCTCCATGGTGCCGTTGTACCTCAGGGGTTGTAATTTAATTTACACAAGTCTTTTAAAAAAAGGAAAGACAGCAGGAAGGGGGGAGGGAGGGGGAGGGGGGCAGGGTCATGAGTGTTTTTTCTCCTTTTTTCCTATTTTTGTTTCTTTACATTAGATCGGGATGGCTTTAGGTAAATCTAAGTAAGAATACATTTTATTACAGTCAGACAGAACTTTGCTACTACCTTAAATATACAAGCACAAATACACAAAAAATTCTCCAAAAAAAAAAAAAACAAAAAGACAAAATAAAACATCCACACTAAATTCTTCTTCTTTTATAAACATAAAAGATAAAAACAATATATTTTAGACGGGGGGAAGGATAAAAGTCCTGCGTTGCTCCTTGGTCTGTAGCTTTTTAGTATTGGTAGAAAATAAAACAAAAACAAAACAGTTGAAATGAAGGCGTTTTAATACAAATTAAAAAACATTCTAGGGAAATATATATACTGTATAAAAACTCTTAAAATGTGTACTTGTGTATGTGTGTGTTGTAAATGCTTTGTTTGGAAAAACTGTATTTATAATAATCTAATCAGAGAGCGTTTGGACACTAGGGCACTCAGAATCCTTCAATCAAGACGAGTATTTGTGTGTAAGTATGTGTGTGTGAATGTGTGTGTTGTTACCCTAGTGCCACATACATGACAGCCTTCCTACTAGTGTGTTAATTTAAATGGTTTTACAGACTGACGCTAAATTCCGATCTGTCTGCTTCAGCAAAGTCACAGTTAAACTCACACTTTTCTCACATATTTCACACGCGCGCACACACACACGCACACACATAAACTCTATTAACAGACATCATGAGTGACTGGTGCATCAGCAGAGCAGACCACAATCGAGGGCCATGTTTACATGACGGCTGGGCGAGTAGTCCCTAAGCAACTCGACGCCACCCTGAAGCTCCGCTGCCACCGTCCCCCACCCACCCCCCCATTCCATATCCACTCCCTTCAGCTTTCAAAGGTTAGTGTACTTGGTTCTCCTGTGGAATAAATTCCTGCTACTTGTCAGTCACATCAATCCAATCACCATCCAAACTAAACAGAAAGCAACAGCAGTCGGGACATATAGGAGTTAGAGGACAGAGTCAGTGCTGGGACACAGTGCCTAAACATTGGGAAGCAACCGCACTGAAACAAAACATTTCTCAGGCTCAGTCAGAGGGCAAACTGAGCTCCTGGGGGCTACCTGGGGGGAATCTGAGCGCTACAGCATTGTTTGGTTTGAAGATCAGACTGTGGACTGTTTGGGCTGCAGTCATGGCTATAGAGGTAGGGTGGGGGCAGAGGGGTGACAGCGTTAGGAGTTAGAGTCGAGGTTTGGGGGGGGTTCTACTGTGATGCCTGTGAGGTGGGGTTGTCACTCTTGCTCTCTTGGCTGGAGGGAGCCTTGTTGTTCCAGGGTGAGTTGGAGCCCAGCGCTGGAGAGTTGTTGAAGCTGTCCTCGTCGTCGATACCATTGGCCGCATCGAACTGCGTGTTCTCCAGCCGTGTGATCAGACGCTCATCCTCATCACCAAACTCCCCACCCATCAGAGTGGGCTCCCCCACCACCATCACATCCTGCACAAGGAAGCAAATGTTCTTTAGCATCAATGTCATGATTTTCCCTCCAACAAACCACTAGTTCTTTCAAAACTTATTACAAATATTTATGTTGTTTTAGTGATGAATTAGCAAGTATAAAATAGTTTTTATTGTATTAAAACTGCATTAAAAACTGAAGTATGAGGTGAAAATGAGGAAAAACATCTTCAGTATTTCTACCATCATTCTACTATCCCAGCAAATTATAGAAAGGTCATTATATTAACAATTTTAAAAGTAAAAATACAAACCAGGAACTCCTTGTTTTCAGTTCAGCTTCACATACAGTCAGTACATTTCAAATCAATAAACATGGGATAGTCTGATACAGTTTTAATGATTTCAGATTTATTTACACTTAGAAGCTGATACAAGATTAAAGTAAAACCTTTGAAATGAGACTAGGAACAGCCTGTAGATGTTGCTTCAAGTAAAATAGTTTTTTTAAACAATATGGTGTGATAGGAGAAAAAACCATGAGCTATGTGAAGTCTGCCACTCACTTTGAACACTAAACCAGGATGAAGCAGGTGATGAGTGTGAGGAGTGAGGACGTAATGTATGTAAATCTGTGAGGCTTCATCAGCATAGGTTTTTAAAAGCTGCATCTAATTTTACTGATAATTACAGGATTGTTTATTTGTATCAACTGCTTGAAAAAATAAAATAAAATAAAAGGTTTAAATTTACAGCCTGACAACATAATGGCACCAGATTTGCTGTGGCACTAATCGTTTTTCTTCAATGATGAATCGTAAACTTTGTTTGTTGCACTGTGTTTCTCTTTTGGTTTCAGTTGCTCTTAAAATGTTTTTACATTTACGCCCCTTAAGGAATTCATGAAAGCAGCAGCTCAACAATAATAATGTTTGTGTTCGTGGTGCAATGGAAACAGACGTCCACTAGGTAGCGGTGTTTACTCACCGGGACTTGGCTGGATAGAGGGAAGCCACTACCAGGGCTCTTCTTTTTGTTGTTGCTGTTGTTATTAGCTCCTCCTCCTCCGCTGATGGTGCTGCCACCTGACGGCTTACGCTTCCGCCTCTTGTTGGGGGCCTGTCTCGATGGCTCAGCTGCAGAGAGGGAACAGATACACAACCCTTTACTCTGTGTTTGAGTGTGTTTGGATTGGTGCAGCGTAGTCACCTACCAGGTGGTGCCACCATCCTCTGCCATTTCTGGAAGAGGCAGGTCTTGAGGCAGTCTCTGGGGCTGAGGCTGTATGTCTTGTGCCTGGACATCAGCTCCTGCATGGGTTCCAGAATTACACACAGCTGGAGGTGGAAACCAAGAAAACACACTGGTCAGAGATTTAAATCTGTATAGCCAACGACATGATCATTAAAACAATATTTTCACTAAGTAACCAGGTTTAGGATGAAGCATCTGAGAAAGTTTATATTTGTCTGTTTTTAAACTAATAAACCCCAAAACTGACAGGAAACAGTATTTTGGACAGCTGGTAACAAACAAAAAGTAAAAACCTGCACTAAACTTTAGGAACCTGACAGCAACGTAACCTTTTGTCTTCATGTCTGAGGAAACAATGAATTCTTTTGCCATGAAAATTCTTCATGCTGTTTGAACTGTCCAGAAAAAGACAGCGAGACAGTAAGAACTTCCTGATAAGACACTAATTAGCATCAGGATCCAAACTAATAAGTGCATTTTTGCTATTCTGACTGAAACACCTCCAGACAAACAAACAAACAAACAGCCCCTCCGTTGTCTGCAGCTGAACACATCAACACCGGCTAACGTTCACAACACAGAGCTGGATGCAGCAGCCAGAGATAAATAATTTCTAATAGCTCATCAGGGATCTACAATGAGTGGGTGATGTAATATGTTTCTAAAATAAAAACCCATCTAACAAAACACCAAAAGAACTAAAAGATGAGCGTGTGTATGTGGTTTGTGTGTTTTAGAGAGATCCAGGAGTTAAGAAGAGTCTTTATGACGATCAGCGTGGACAAAAACCACATTGAGTCCGGACAGCAGGAAAACCGGTCCGTCTTTTTACTTCCTCCTTGGCATTTTGAATTATTAATTCACTCGTCAAAGGACACAATCCCTGAAATTCTCCTGTGACACCAAACTTTCTTATGATTACGAACTAGAATCTAAGACTAATGAACCATAATGTCATGTCTCAAGTGTCTGTAAAAGGTCAGAACTCGGGTCAGTACACTAGTACTTCTAATAAAACCTGAGCTTGTTTTCTGAAAGAATCTGATTTTGAAGCCGACTTGTTCCTTCAGACGGTGACAGCTCTAGAACATGCTTGGTGTGGCAGTTTGTGTCAAACCTGTGTGACAGACATCAAGCATGACTCTACAAAAGTAGTCCAATCTCAATCTGATTACAATCTGAAATTCCATGGAGACGACAGTTTGATCCATTTTCCCACTGAAAATCATCTAAAACACTTCAGCTTGATTATAAACGAGCACTGGGTGTTTCTGAAACTGCATCTGAGCTTTACTTACTCGGAGGTAGTTGAGGGTGGAGTTTGACAGGCCACATCTTGTTATGTTTTTGGACAGCTGGTCCAGCATCTGTGGGTCTTGGGCCTGAAACATTCACAGAAGACAGATTAAAAGAAAAACTCCTGTGCATCACCTGTGTTCTGTCTCCATGTGGAGCTCCACTCACATGCATGGCCAGTATACTGCGCGGGATGAGTTCACGGTGTTGTCTGATGCTGAAGTGCCACGTCTTTATCCGCATCATGTCATCGAACATGAACTCCAGGTACAAACGTCCTTCTACACACACCTGCAGAAGGTCAGAGGACTGAATCAGTACACAGCTAGTGGAGAATTAAACCTGTCATGTGATCTGGGTTAGTTACTGCTTACTATACAGAATATCACATGTATAAACATCCAAAAATCCTTTCTTGGATACATGTTGTTTACATTTCTTTTGCAAACATCACACACCTGTGTGAACATGGGTTTTCCATTCTGGGTCACCATGGTGCACTGATCACAGTCGAGGGATACAAAGTTATTGTGGAAGGACTCCTTGGGATGTTTCAGCACATAGTAGAGCTCCGTGGCACCGCCCTCAAATATACTCCGGAAGTACCTCGGAATTAGCGTTCGGCCAATTGCTGGAGAGGGAAAGAAAGAGCCTTACTAGAATATCAAAATGACATTATTTAGGTCATTGCTCACCTGGCAGACAGACATTCTAAGAGTTCTTACAGCAGACAGGTAAAGGTTGTGACAGCTGGTGACAAATTTCACACAACACTTACTTGGAATGTCTCAAAATGTTCACAAGGATTCTAAATTCCCTTGTGATTCACAGTCACAAGACAACTGTCCTTTTAAATAGTAAGAATTGTCGCTAACGTCAAGAGATGACTTAAAATAGTAGTAGTGAAAAAGTAGTTTAAAATTAGGACAAATTGCAAACAAAGACAACAGCCACTAAACGGTGTTTTAAAAGATTTTGTTAAATGTCGAAGTACAAACCACTTTTCTACTGTTATTTTTATATATTTTCAGTCCTTAGAAACACTTTACACAGTGAAACATGGTGTGAAACAAAACGCTGACTAACACAAAGCAAAATCTAATGCTACGCTCCTTATCTGAGCCAATCAGCACACAGGACACAGAACCATGTGATTCTCAGCCATCCACCAACAGCATGTACCAGAAATAAAAACCCCTGCAGTATGTGAGATATTTAGATGAGCTCTGTATAAAAAAAATCCACAATTTAGTGAAGCCGCACAAGTTTAAGCTCGATATAGCGAGGAATTATTGTATACCGTGAATAAAACATCCAAATATTGCAGGTACGGTGGACAGTGCAGATTATTTACCAGGCAGTGGTGGGGACTCCTCAGTGAGGACTAATATGAAGTCGACATATGACTAACAGAACTTTGGTTCTTACTGTAACGTTTGGGTCCATCTTCCAGACAGAAAGTGATGGTCAACATAGCATCATCTTCAAAGAACTCTGTAGTAAATGCATCCCACCAAATATTGTCACACTCCTGCAGGTTGACCAGAAGAAAATAAACAAATACTTCATTATGGGATTGATTTTGTGTTTAAATGCTGAATGTGTAGATGTATGTGCTTGCTAACCTCCGTCCAGCTCTGTAGTCGTTTGTTGAGCTCAAATATTCTGTAGTCTGTCTGGTTGCCATACGGCGTGTGCCTCCTAAAATTCAGAACAAGAAGAAGGAAAAACAGGGAAAAATATAGATAAAAGGTTTAAAAACAATTGTTAAAAGACCTCATGGCAGCATATACATCCACACATAAGCTGCTGAGAAGAGGAAAAAATTAAGATTTACCCTATTCCTTGGTCCAGGTATGAGGGCGGGTACATCGGAGTGGGACTGAAACACAATATGAGACAGAAGGCTGTAAACAACACTTCTCACATAAACATCCGCAAACAGCAGCTTATTGAAAAGAGACTGTTATAAAGCAGAAAACATGTCTGGACTGAAACATGCACATCAGCTTCAGGTAAACTAATTATACAGACAGCCAACAGCTTCCACTTTAGTTTCTGAATCTCAAATATTTACCTGGATAATGGTGGTAGAATAAAGTTACCGCACACTAAACGTCATAAAGATTCCTTTAACAGATAACAGGGCTCAGGTTTGTACAACCAGTAACCCTCCATGCACCACAAACATTCTCTAAATGAGTTTTGAACAGGTTTTACCTAAATGTTTTATAACACTGTAAAAACAACTTTCACAGTGTCAGCGAGAAATGATTAAAGTTCCTTTTTTATTCATAAAATCATGGCAAATGGTTTGAAAAAAAAAAAGGTGGAACAGGTTGATGTTCACATTGTGTAGCATCTCCTCTTCTATTAACATCTGTCGGTAAACATCTGGGAGGTGAGGAGACCAGCAGCTGGAGTTTTAGATGCAGGATTCTAGATGCTCAACAGTTCTGAATCCGAAATTGTTTTGCGATGCCCCAGATGTTTTCTGTTGAAACATCTGTACTGCAGGCAGGTCAGTTCAGCAACTGCATGTTTCTCCTGTGAAGCCATGCTGTTATGATGGTTTGAAAAGAACAAATGTTCTCTGGACTAAATCTGACCTTAGAACAGTTTTCCACTTCACCTCAGATCATTTCAAATGAGCTTTGGGACTCTAGTGTTTCTGGATGGAGTTCACATCTGGCTTCTTCTTAACATCATTCATCTTTACATGGTGTTTGTCGATCGCAGGGGGAACTGTGCTGACATACAGCAATATGTGAAAGTGCTGTTGGAGAATCATGTCTGTTTTAATCCAGTGCTGCCGAAAAATCACAAGAATCCAGTTTTGACCTTTTACCTTATTTCCTGCACACAGAGGTTCCTCCTGATTCTCAGAACCATTTGATAATATTTACTGTAGATGGTTGGACTTTCTGCCTCTCTGAAATGCTCCGTCATGTTACTGAACTGTTGTCAGTTCAACTAATTAGTTGTTAAATTTTCCTTCAGATGTTTGTGCTAATAACTTATTGAGCCTTTAGTTGCCCCTGTTAAAACTTTGAGACGTGTTGCTGATATAAACACAACATTAGATCATATTTCATCTTAAATGGTCACATGTTGTAGTTTCTCCACCTGATATGTTCTTTTTATTTTGTTGAAAATAACACAGATTTAGGAGATCTGCAAGTAACTCCATTCTGAAGTCAACTCATACTTTAGCTTTCTTTACAAACCTACCCCACGTCTCTGTCCAGCATGGTGCCGGGATGGAAGGGGGGAAAAGTGCTACCGTTGGGGGGCTCCTTGGGGGAGTACAGCTTGAATGATTTGGAGGAACAGCCTGGAAAAGATAAGGACAAACAGAAAAACAGGAACTGTAAATGTTCAGTTTTCCTGTGATGTATTTACATTATGTTGAAGACGTTGGGCAGATGATGGCAGAAAAAATACGACAGACACAGCAGCCAAACGCAGCATGAGCAATGTTCCTTACTTAGAAATAAAAGCTGAGTTATTCCACGACGTTCACACAACAAACCTTTCAGTACATGTTGAATTATGACCTGGCTGTGATGGTAATAAAAAAAGGTAAATGAATGTACCTTAATAAAACACAGAACTTCAAGAAGCCCAAAAATAGACAAGTGTGTGCCAGCTGTCAGTGACCTGCATGTATTTCCAGGTAATTTCTAAAACACAAGGATAAGGAAAGAGGCAAGGAATCAGCTGCCCCCATCCACACGCCATAAAATACGCAGTAAATATCAAATACCAACAGACCATATGCACTCTACAAGTATACTCATAAAACAGACTGATGCCTCACTCGGACAAAAAGCTCCAATCCCTATTTTACTCTAATTGCCCAACTCTGCAATAAAGGCCATCCAGGCGTGGCAGCTTGCAGGTCATGACCCCGCTGTCACCATGGTGAGGCCCCGCCTCCTTTATGTCCCTGTCTTGTTACTGCACATTAAACATATGACATTTTTTTTTATATTTAATAACACTATAGAAAATATAATCACTGTAGTGACCAGCGGGAAAGTTCAGTGACACGTGATTAAAAACCCACTTGTTATGGATTAACTGAGTCCTTCCCAACTTATTTAAGAGTCAGTGTTTCACATTAAATTGTTTCTAAATCAATGTTTTTAATTTTATCTCAGTTTTTTTTAACTATTCAAGCAGCAGTTTATCCAGAACAAATTGATTTATACACCAGCAGACAACAACCAACATCTAAGGACAGTACAGACATAGCATTTAACAAATAAGATGAGATTAGAGTTTTAAAACAAGTTTTCCATCTTCTCTGCAGGCAACAATAAGCATAAACCATCCATCTATTTGAAGCTCTACATCCTCTTTAAGTAGGAACAAGCAGTTTGAATTGTAACTCAATGCTATAGGCTGAATGCAGCACCAGAAGATTGATTGATTGATAAATAAATAAATAAATAAATAAATAAATAAATAAATAAATAATCAATGCTTATGTGTCCATTAGTTGTTGAGAGCTCCATTAGCTCCTCTCCTCTCCTGTTAGCGGTTAATGGCAGTCAGTCACAATCACATCAGCTGGATTCCACTTCCTCCACTGGGAATCATGTTCTTTTCTCCCTTACAAGCAAACAACACATTATATACATACTGTACATATTCATATCCCCTGACTTGGACAACAGTGGGCCAAACTTCAGCTTAAGATTTTACACAAAGTGGTATAGAAGACAAAAGCAATTAACATGATACTTCCTTGATCTTTAGACAGAAATTTAAAAACCCTGTCTAAAGAAACAGTCTACTGGACCTTTACAAGTGTCTGTATTGAACAGTTTAGTCTCATGAAAGAGCCATGAATTTCCCACTGGTCTCCATTCAGAACCTGGTCGTTTTCTCTGACACAGACATCCTGACCTGTTCACACTCAAGATTAAGAGCTTCAAGGCCCAAAAACATCTTTCCCACAATCCATTCCCTGCTAGTTTCTCCAAGTGCAGAATTATAATGTAAATTGCTTCATATTTTTCACCTTATTTATACACCTCTAAATATTTGAAGTTTGTATTTTGTCATATTTTGTTCACTACTCCCAACAACGTTCTGCACACAATCCAAAGTGTTTCATTTCAGCTACACGTCTTTAACTCTTAATGCCTTAATCCCTTCATACTTTTTTATTCTTCCCATAATACTACACACCTGCTTTTCGTCGCACACTCTTCTTTTATTTTGACATCTGACATTTCTGTTGTAGTAGGTGAACGTTACTAAAACACAAGCTTCATTAACAAGTTTAAAATCCTTTAGTAAGAATATATACACAACACAGTTTTCTGGTTTTAAAAACTTTACGTGTTTTCTTTTTTTTTTTTGTTGTTATTTATTCGTGTCACCACAGACTGCCACTAGCCAGCAGGAATCCCACGTCAGAGTTTAACAAAAGATAATTTTCATCTCTTAAGTTGCATTAAAAATTTAAATTTCAACACCTGCAGCTCTTCTTCCAAACAAATTCTTGGAATCTTTCTTACTTTGGAGTCGACTGGCTACAAAGGCAATTAGAAAGGCGCTCAGTGCTAACAGTTAGCCACATGCTAAGCTACATTATTACGGAAAGCGGTTGGTCTTTCCAACAAAACACCAACCATCAATCCTTTCAAGCTAAAAATACATTATATAAACACAAACTGGGCAAGATAAACAACCTTGACGTCTTCGACCACCAAAACAAAGTGTATCAGGTCTTTTAAAGCACATTTAAATGAGAAAGCCAGTGTTAGCCAGTTAGCTGTTAGCATTAAATCTCTTTTTGACGAGAAACCAACTAATAAAGACGGTAAATTACACCTGCGAGTGGCCAGAAACGTATAATCGCATTCGAAGCAGGGAATTACAGTCAAAACTTTGTGTTGGGGGAAAAAGCAACCCGTTACCTGCAGAGAAATCCAATCAGAAAATTGCTGTTTACAGATCCGTGATGATAGACCGTGTGTACGCTCCGTGCGTAAAAACGGATAGGCCCGCCGGACGCAACGTCCCCACACAATACGTCCTTTCCAACAGGATCAATAAAGAAATCTCCTCAAACCGCGAGACCGCAGCGGAATAAGGCTGAAATTGCGGGAGTCGATAGTTTATGTTTTGTCCCGCATGAGGCCTTGTTAGAGGACTGAAGCCTGCTGTGGGTTTACATACGGACCCCGATGAGCCCTTTGTTCACGGGAGGACATGAACAATAGCTGTAGGCCCTCCTCCTCCTCCTCCTTTCCGTCTGCAATGCATTTGCTCCTCTCTCCTCTGCCCAACACAGTCAGCCACCCTCTTCCCCCTTCTCCTCCTCCTCCTCCTCCTCTAATGCACAACTCCACATAAAGGTTGTCTGCTAAGCATTTTCCCCCTTCGTCCTCCCTGCATCCCATCTTCTTCCTCTAACTGACACAGATGAGAATTGGCCTAATGCAGCCGACTGGAAATGTGCGTGGTTACAAAGATCATGCTGACTGCAAAGTGGTTTCCATGTTTGCCTAATTAGTGCACATCAACTTGCTGCAAACAGCCGAACTGGGACAGCGCCAGCCAGGACCCGGGTCAAACCCAAACTACAGTGGGCTCATTCAGAGTGATTCAAACCCAGCTGATGCAGCAACCTGATCAGTCAAAGGAGGATTAACATGTTCTAAACTTTTACAGAAGATAACAGACTGGGACAGTTTAAAATTAATTGTGTTTTATAGTTTGTACACTGAACCATCTCTGAGGTGGACGAGCAAATCAACTGATGTTGGAAATCCCGCTCCCTTTCTGCTCATTCTGAGTGTTCTTACTCATTAATACACATACAACCACACTAAGCCAAAAGGAGAATCCCACAGGCCCCTAAATCTGCTTAAATCGCCTCAATTTATAATCAGATATTCAGATCACAGCCAGCGAGATCTCACCCATATGGTCAAAATTGAAATGGAAAAAGAACAAGAAGGCTGCTGTCCAGCCAGCAGTTTCCTCTTTAATGTATTTCACAGACACAACCGTCACTGTGTTGTTCTTCTCTTCAGTGTCCCTCAAATATACTGACAAAAAAGACTAGACAAACATCTAATATTTACATTTTTTATTTGATAAAACATGTTGTCACTGGTTTTCTGTCTGTTTCTGGTGTAAAAAAATTGACTTTACTTCTTATTTGTTTTCCCAAAGAATAGCATTGATAACCAGCCGTCCATATGAAAATGTTTATTTGGCTGAGTTAATAAATCAGTGGACAATCCTGGATCTTTCAGGTTTTGTGTTACGTTTTTGCTTGATTCTTTTCTTCTGGACATTTTATTTGCACAGAAGATGATGAGATTGATGTCACTAGTTGTCCAGTTTCTTAAAACTGGCAGAGAATTCAATTTGTGAGACACCGTTTATTTATGATGCAAAAATATGACTTAAGCTATTTGCCATTTTTCACAGAAATAGTTAAATAACTGGGAATTCAATCATTTTTTAAAATAAAAATCTGCCAGTTGTCACAATTTCAAATTGTTTCTTAAGCTGGCTGTTTTATTTAGCTCAATTTCAACTAAAATTAGTTTCCTTGTGTAATGTCTTTCAAAATAAAAGTCACCTCAAGGAAATTTACAAAAGCAACAAGCAATTCCCATCAACAAGTCCAAATTCAAAGCCAAAGCTCACCCCTTGAGTTAAGTTACCTTTTTATACCCTAATAATTTTTTAAGTTAACATCAAGCAGATAAACTAATAAAACAAAACAAAAGTTTGTTTAACTTTGAAAGACCTTCAGAAGAGAACGTTAGCCTTACACTAAGGGATTAAAACAAAGAATTTTTGATTTTTAAAAGTTTATCATGGAGTTTTTAGACAGAGAAGGAAAAACTAATTCTATGTTGGGAAAAAGTCTTTAGGATTTACAGAATACTAAAGGAAGATGAAGCCACCAGCACAGATCTGATTTATACTTCACACGTGTAGATAGAGTGAAAGTATGATTCACAAATGTTTTAGTCTCAAATGAAACAGCTGTTGTGAGCTGTGGTCACCCTTTCACCACAGGTTCACCACAAGTGTAGGAATATTCCTGAAAACAGCGTCACTTCAGCAGAAATAATGTAAATCTGCATAAGTTGTTTCAGTGAACAGTGAACTCTACAGTTTTAAAATGATTCTGTCTGTGAATGTTGTGGATTAATTTTGTTTAGCAGGACCAGATAAATAAATTCCTGCTGCTGAGGAATTTCATTTTGAAACAAAACACTGCAAATAAATGAAAAATAAAAGTATTTTCCTTTAACAGGCAGACTTTTTGAAAACCTTGAAACTGGTCTTGAATACAGAATGAAAGAAGAAGAAATTCTTAAATATAATAAATATTCACCTCATAAACATGTAACATGTATAAAAAAAATCCATTGTTTATTTAAAAAATGAATAATTAGACAACACAGTGAAATCTGTCATGATGGACTCTTGAAGATCAGAATATTGCTAGTAAATACTGTAACAGTATTAGATGAAAAGTCAACCTTCAAAGTAAATTAAACTTTACTAGCAATATTCTGATCTTCAGGAGTCCATCATGACAGATTTCATTGTGTTGTGTTGTCTAATTATTCATTTTTGGCATTTTCCCTAATTTTTCTTACAAATAAAATTGTATTTCAGGATCTTTTTGACCCAAAATCTGAACTCAGACCTTTTACATCTGTGGAATGAGACAGAAACTCATGTTTGGACGTCTTTGCAGACTCTGACGTATAAACTGAAGTGAAGTGTTTCTTCGAGTCAGACATGTTCAGAGGATAATCTGCTCTCAGAGCCGTCTCTCACCCGACCAGCAGCAGAGATGCTCGGGTGGAGTTTATGTATATCAGTCTGACCATATAAGCTTGTTTCATGAGCACTTCACAGCTCACAAGCCTCCTGTCAGTCCCTCAGCAGCATCTTTGTGTGTCTAGCACCAGGGGAGGTGTAGTCAATAGTAGCTTAGAGTGTCTGTTGCGGGTGACTTATGTGGATTTGCCTATCTTACATTGACTGGCCCCTGTCACCATGGCAACTCGAGCAGTCAGTGCTGACACAACTGAAGAGAGGCGAAGAAACAACCATGGAAATGGACACGCAAGAGTTAATCCTGTGTGTGTGTCTCCAAAGCTTACGCATTGAAATGGTACATGACGAGGTTAATCCCCCTGTGTGTGTGTGTGTGTGTGTGTGTGTGTGTGTGTGTGTGTGTGTGTATGTGTGGAAGTGATGGAAAGGAGGTGGGGGTGGGAGGTGTGTTGGAATAAGGCTTGAGGGGCTTACACACACCGTCTCTTTCGCTCTCAGGCGTAGGGCAGGCCTTATCTTCAACCAAGGCAAACATACACACACACACACACACACACACACACACACACACACACACGTGGACACACACTAATACCTAACCTTCATTTTTCCAGCCATCCTCATTTTCCAACTTCAAGTTTCACAGTCACACCTAAAGCCACAAATCCATGTACGTGAAGTGATTAAAGCTGGAACATGTCGGTGCTGAAGAACCGCTGTGATGTTTTCACTGAGCTTAAACTCAAGTGCAACATGTTTAAATGAACTTTAGAAAGAGTCTCAGCTTGTTCCCCATCACTCAGGATTATAACCCAAATTAAAAGTACAGAAAAGAAAATACTTGAACATATTTTAGCTGATTTGTTTCAGTGTTTCTGAACTAGCCACGAAAAACTGAGAAAACTTACCTCCCTCAGACTCAAGCTGCTCTGACATCGCCATTTTGTCACTTACAAAAGCACTTTCACAGCTACACACTGATCTAACTCAGACACCCTGTTTTCATGCCTCTCCTACACTCTGATATCTCCCATGTCCAGACTGTCAGGCTCAGGGGCACGAGGAGGGGTGGGGGGGGGTGGTAAAGGATGCCTGTATTTGTGTGCGTGCAAGTCTGTGCAAGTGTCACTGGGTGTTAATGTGTGCACACTCCTGTGTTCACATGCACATGTGCAAATGCGTGCAGGATGCCACTTCCAGTTACTCGTCAACAGGAAACTGAACGGCACAAGCATCTGCCAGCGTTCTGATAACAGCCATCCTCAGCTCCCTCCCCTGAGCGCAGGCTCATACACTGATCTGAGGACAGTCTCATGTCGGTTTTCCAGCAGAAGAAGCCCTGATTAAACTGATCTAACAGCTGGCGTCTGTTAACTTTTGTTTTTTCCGGGATTTTTTCCCCTTCAAACGGAAACAGAACCACTCCTACTTTAGAGAATGTGATCATTACATTTCTTTCTCCAAGTGCAAAAATAAAAACCAAGTTGTTTTCATAGTGTTGGAACTTTTACCACTTTTCTGCATTAAAATAAGTACTTTTTTGTGATGATTTATCTCTAATAAAAACAAAAAACAAAAGAGACTACTTTTGGTTGTTAGAGCAGTATAATTAAGACTAAATTAGGAGAATCTGTTACATTTAACTGCAGTTATTTCTCTGATTTATGTTTTATATAAACAAACAGATCAAGTCAAAGCTCAGTTAAAATCTAATTAATAATTATTCCGATTGAACTAAACAATGATAACAGTATGATCCAAACTGTTTAATGAATGACAAAGTTGTACAGTCTGACACTGGTAATCTACAGCATATTTGCTGTTCTGTTCATATAATTTTATTGCTTCTATTAATATTTTGAGATGTTTCGGGTCATTAACATTAATGTGTATGTGTCATGCCATATTTACTCCTGGATCACCCTGAGTGAAGTGTTTATTCATATTCATCCATAATGATGAATGATAAATAAACAGTTTAATTTTAAAAAGTGTCTTGAGCAAATAGACTGAAGGATTTGTGTGTGAAATATATTTAATGTTTAAAAGTTTGTAAAGTCTTAGAGGTTTGTGTTGGAGGGTTACACTGTTCATTAGTTAAATAATTTACGTGCAGAATTTTTTACTCAGCTTTTATATTCATATAACAAATCAAAAATATTATAGATTTCCTATAAAACAACCCAGAAAAGAACAACTTAAATTCTTTTAATAATTGAACTTCAGTCTGATCAGATTCACTCACATGATCGGATATTTATAAATGTTTTTTCTCTAAATCCTCACAAATTTTTAATTCTGCTCAACGTCACAATGTTTCAAAACACTTTTATAAAATGAAAGAAGAGTTCATGTTGGTTTTTATTAGATGAGACTCATTTCTTCTCTTTACTCTCCGTGTTTGTATTTATTATTATTGCTGCCATTAACTTTGTTTCTCTTTCCATAGTGATGACGAGCGGACCGATTCTCCTGTGTTTGTCTCAGGCTCCAGTCTGTCGAGGCAGACGGTGGTTAACCCTGAGCCCAGTTCACCCTGACCCCGGAACACCCTGACCCCGGAACACCCTGACCCCGGCTCACCCTGAGCCCGGTTCACCCTGACCCTGTTCACCCTGACCCTGTTCACCCTGAGCCCGGCTCACCCTGACCCCGGAACACCCTGACCCTGTTCACCCTGACCCCGGAACACCCTGAGCCCGGTTCACCCTGACCCCGGAACACCCTGAGCCCAGTTCACCCTGAGCCCGGTTCACCCTGACCCTGTTCACCCTGACCCTGGCTCACCCTGACCCCGGCTCACCCTGAGCCCGGTTCACCCTGACCCTGTTCACCCTGACCCTGTTCACCCTGAGCCCGGCTCACCCTGAATCCAGTTCACCCTGAGCCCGGTTCACCCTGACCCTGGCTCACCCTGGGCCCAGTTCACCCTGACCCCAGGCTTACCCTGACCCCGGCTCACCCTGACCCCGGCTCACCCTGACCCTGTTCACCCTGAGCCCTGTTCACCCTGACCCTGTTCACCCTGACCCCGGCTCACCCTGGGCCCAGTTCACCCTGACCCCAGGCTTACCCTGACCCCAGCTCACCCTGACCCCAGCTCACCCTGACCCCGGCTCACCCTGACCCCAGGTTTACCCTGACCCCAGCTCACCCTGACCCCAGCTCACCCTGACCCTGCTCACCCTGACCCCAGGCTCACCCTGACCCCAGCTCACCCTGACCCCAGCTCACCCTGACCCCAGGCTTACCCTGACCCCGGCTCACCCTGACCCCAGGTTTACCCTGACCCCAGCTCACCCTGACCCCAGGCTTACCCTGACCCCGGCTCACCCTGACCCCAGGCTTACCCTGACCCCAGCTCACCCTGACCCCAGCTCACCCTGACCCCAGCTCACCCTGACCCCAGGCTTACCCTGACCCCAGCTCACCCTGACCCCAGGCTTACCCTGACCCCGGCTCACCCTGACCCCAGGCTTACCCTGACCCCGGCTCACCCTGACCCCGGCTCACCCTGACCCCAGGCTCACCCTGACCCCAGCTCACCCTGACCCCAGCTCACCCTGACCCCAGCTCACCCTGACCCCAGGCTCACCCTGACCCCAGCTCACCCTGACCCCAGCTTACCCTGACCCCGGCTTACCCTGACCCCGGCTCACCCTGACCCCAGGTTTACCCTGACCCCAGCTCACCCTGACCCCGGCTCACCCTGACCCTGTTCACCCTGAGCCCTGTTCACCCTGACCCTGTTCACCCTGACCCTGTTCACCCTGAGCCCTGTTCACCCTGACCCTGTTCACCCTGAGCCCTGTTCACCCTGACCCCGGCTCACCCTGGGCCCAGTTCACCCTGACCCCAGGCTTACCCTGACCCCAGCTCACCCTGACCCCAGGCTTACCCTGACCCCGGCTCACCCTGACCCCGGCTCACCCTGACCCCAGGCTTACCCTGACCCCAGCTCACCCTGACCCCAGGCTTACCCTGACCCCAGCTCACCCTGACCCCAGGCTTACCCTGACCCCAGGCTTACCCTGACCCCGGCTCACCCTGACCCCGGCTCACCCTGACCCTGTTCACCCTGAGCCCTGTTCACCCTGACCCTGTTCACCCTGAGCCCTGTTCACCCTGACCCTGTTCACCCTGAGCCCTGTTCACCCTGACCCTGTTCACCCTGAGCCCTGTTCACCCTGACCCCGGCTCACCCTGGGCCCAGTTCACCCTGACCCCAGGCTTACCCTGACCCCAGCTCACCCTGACCCCAGCTCACCCTGACCCCAGGCTTACCCTGACCCCGGCTCACCCTGACCCCGGCTCACCCTGACCCTGTTCACCCTGAGCCCTGTTCACCCTGAGCCCTGTTCACCCTGACCCCGGCTCACCCTGACCCCAGGTTTACCCTGACCCCAGCTCACCCTGACCCCAGGCTTACCCTGACCCCGGCTCACCCTGACCCCAGGCTTACCCTGACCCCAGCTCACCCTGACCCCAGGCTTACCCTGACCCCAGGCTTACCCTGACCCCGGCTCACCCTGACCCTGGCTCACCCTGACCCCAGGCTTACCCTGACCCCAGCTCACCCTGACCCCAGCTCACCCTGACCCCAGGCTTACCCTGACCCCGGCTCACCCTGACCCCAGGTTTACCCTGACCCCAGGCTTACCCTGACCCCAGCTCACCCTGACCCCAGCTCACCCTGACCCCAGGCTCACCCTGACCCCGGCTCACCCTGACCCTGTTCACCCTGACCCCGGAGCACCCTGACCCCGGAACACCCTGAGCCCGGTTCACCCTGACCCCGGAACACCCTGAGCCCAGTTCACCCTGAGCCCGGTTCACCCTGACCCTGTTCACCCTGACCCCGGAACACCCTGACCCCGGCTCACCCTGACCCCGGAACACCCTGACCCTGTTCACCCTGACCCCGGAGCACCCTGACCCCGGAACACCCTGAGCCCGGTTCACCCTGACCCCGGAACACCCTGACCCTGTTCACCCTGACCCTGTTCACCCTGAGCCCTGTTCACCCTGACCCTGTTCACCCTGAGCCCTGTTCACCCTGACCCTGTTCACCCTGACCCCGTTCCCCCTGAGCCCTGTTCACCCTGACCCCGGCTCACCCTGGGCCCAGTTCACCCTGACCCCAGGCTTACCCTGACCCCAGCTCACCCTGACCCCAGGCTTACCCTGACCCCGGCTCACCCTGACCCTGGCTCACCCTGACCCCAGGCTCACCCTGACCCCAGGCTTACCCTGACCCCAGCTCACCCTGACCCCAGGCTCACCCTGACCCCAGCTCACCCTGACCCTGTTCACCCTGAGCCCTGTTCACCCTGAGCCCTGTTCACCCTGACCCCGGCTCACCCTGGGCCCAGTTCACCCTGACCCCAGGCTTACCCTGACCCCAGCTCACCCTGACCCCAGCTCACCCTGACCCCCGGCTTACCCTGACCCCAGCTCACCCTGACCCCGGCTCACCCTGACCCCGGCTCACCCTGACCCTGTTCACCCTGAGCCCTGTTCACCCTGACCCTGTTCACCCTGACCCTGTTCACCCTGACCCTGTTCACCCTGGGCCCAGTTCACCCTGACCCCAGGCTTACCCTGACCCCAGCTCACCCTGACCCCGGCTCACCCTGAGCCCGGTTCACCCTGACCCTGTTCACCCTGACCCCGGCTCACCCTGACCCCAGCTCACCCTGACCCCCGGCTTACCCTGACCCCAGCTCACCCTGACCCCAGCTCACCCTGACCCCAGGCTTACCCTGACCCCGGCTCACCCTGACCCTGGCTCACCCTGACCCCAGGCTCACCCTGACCCTGTTCACCCTGAGCCCTGTTCACCCTGACCCTGTTCACCCTGACCCTGTTCACCCTGAGCCCTGTTCACCCTGACCCTGTTCACCCTGAGCCCTGTTCACCCTGACCCTGTTCACCCTGACCCCGGCTCACCCTGGGCCCAGTTCACCCTGACCCCAGGCTTACCCTGACCCCAGCTCACCCTGACCCCAGGCTTACCCTGACCCCGGCTCACCCTGACCCCGGCTCACCCTGACCCTGTTCACCCTGAGCCCTGTTCACCCTGACCCTGTTCACCCTGACCCTGTTCACCCTGAGCCCTGTTCACCCTGACCCTGTTCACCCTGAGCCCTGTTCACCCTGACCCTGTTCACCCTGACCCTGTTCACCCTGACCCTGTTCACCCTGAGCCCTGTTCACCCTGACCCCGGCTCACCCTGACCCCAGGCTTACCCTGACCCCAGCTCACCCTGACCCCAGGCTTAC
>SSNP01000012.1:7297386-7310855 GCA_006937955.1 Pachypanchax playfairii
CCCCGGAACACCCTGACCCTGTTCACCCTGACCCCGGAGCACCCTGACCCCGGCTCCCCCTGAGCCCGGTTCACCCTGACCCCGGAACACCCTGAGCCCAGTTCACCCTGAGCCCGGTTCACCCTGACCCTGTTCACCCTGACCCTGTTCACCCTGAGCCCTGTTCACCCTGACCCTGTTCACCCTGAGCCCTGTTCACCCTGACCCGGCTCACCCTGGGCCCAGTTCACCCTGACCCCAGGCTTACCCTGACCCCAGCTCACCCTGACCCCAGCTCACCCTGACCCCAGGCTTACCCTGACCCCGGCTCACCCTGACCCCAGGTTTACCCTGACCCCAGCTCACCCTGACCCCAGGTTTACCCTGACCCCAGCTCACCCTGACCCCAGGCTTACCCTGACCCCAGCTCACCCTGACCCCAGGCTTACCCTGACCCCAGGCTTACCCTGACCCCAGCTCACCCTGACCCCGGCTCACCCTGACCCTGTTCACCCTGAGCCCTGTTCACCCTGAGCCCTGTTCACCCTGACCCCGGCTCACCCTGGGCCCAGTTCACCCTGACCCCAGGCTTACCCTGACCCCAGCTCACCCTGACCCCAGGCTTACCCTGACCCCGGCTCACCCTGACCCCGGCTCACCCTGACCCCGGCTCACCCTGACCCCAGCTCACCCTGACCCCAGGCTTACCCTGACCCCAGGCTTACCCTGACCCCGGCTCACCCTGACCCCGGCTCACCCTGACCCCAGGTTTACCCTGACCCCAGCTCACCCCGACCCCAGGCTTACCCTGACCCCAGCTCACCCCGACCCCAGGCTTACCCTGACCCCAGGCTTACCCTGACCCCAGCTCACCCTGACCCCAGGCTTACCCTGACCCCGGCTCACCCTGACCCCGGAACACCCTGACCCTGTTCACCCTGACCCCGGAGCACCCTGACCCCGGAACACCCTGACCCCGGCTCACCCTGACCCCAGCTCACCCTGACCCCAGGCTTACCCTGACCCCAGCTCACCCTGACCCCAGCTCACCCTGACCCCAGGCTTACCCTGACCCCGGCTCACCCTGACCCCAGGTTTACCCTGACCCCAGCTCACCCTGACCCCAGGCTCACCCTGACCCCGGCTCACCCTGACCCCAGGCTTACCCTGACCCCAGCTCACCCTGACCCCAGGCTTACCCTGACCCCAGGCTTACCCTGACCCTGGCTCACCCTGACTCCAGCTCCCCTGGAGGTTTCTTCGCCGTTCATTTCCCCTGTCACCAGCCTGTGCTGCTCAGATTGGGGATTTGTGCTGAAAAGTTTAAATTTAATTTGGCAAAATGAAATTAATATTTGTTTTATTTGAAATTAATTGTAAATGATCCTTTACAGCCTGAAAACATCACTGTCATATTTAAAACCTTTGAGTCAGGAAATGACATTTGATTCAGTTACTTTTAAACTTTGCAGACACACGTGCACTTTTTAAAAATATAAATTCATCTTCATAATTTTGAATCTGATGCAACAGATTTGTGCAGCTCCATCTCAGACCTGAAGTGACTTCTATCCTTTTTAGCTTTAAAGACTTGTTTAGCTTTAAAGACTTGTTTAAAAAGTGTGCATCTTTTTTAAATTAAGAACTATAATGATGAAATTAAGCAAGGTGATCATTAGAATTCTATTCTTTATATATTTATAGTTCGTAACAGCTGATAAAAAGAGCTGCTTGTCCAAATAAACACAGAGAGTTTTCATAAGATTCTCAGACTTTAACATGGATTTTTTTAAATAAAACATTTGCTCAGTGAGTTAAAATAATATAAATAATTATAAATATTTTTTCTTACACTTGGTTGTTCCTCTGTGGGGTCAAAATCAAAGTGTTTAGTACATTGATAACACTCAAATTTGTTATTATTGTACATATTTGATATTTGATTATAGTGGAATAATATTTTTATAACTCAGTTAATTCTTCATTTTTGGATTTTCATATAATTTGACGGTCAAAAACTTTGATGCAGTTGACAAGTTAGAACAAATCCCAGTTTTGTTGCAGAGATCAAAGCTGATGTAAAATTCTATAAATGATTCAGGACCTGCAAAATCCTTCGATGACCTGAGACCTGATGTGGTCCTGAGACAGCAGCGCCCTCTTGTGGCCTCGGTGAGTCACGGTGTTTGTTTTCATTCTGTCTTACAGTATTTTCTCACTCACTGGGTGAATTCCCTCTTCAGGATTTTCTCTGGCAGATGAACACAGACACTCTGCAACAAGGGAAGTTCAGGGTCAAGTGCGTCACATGTCTGAACGAGCCAGAGGAAGGATTTAAATTAGAACAAGGGTCAGCTGTGAGTTCATTTGGCATTAATGTGCCTTAATTTTTGCTTTATTTAAAAAGTGAACAGAAAAGTATAACTGTATCATACCAGTTTGATCATCAGGATTATAATCTATCATCACAACCATCTCAGCTTTTTCTATGCAGAGTAGATGTGTGTGTGTGTGTGTGTGTGACAGATGTGTGTGTGACGGTGGCTGGCGTCAGCTGACAGCTGTGTGAGTGAAGATGACAGAGCCCTGATGCTGCGTTCTCTGTTCTCTGGGAGCCATTTTGTCTGTCTCTGATCTCAGAGTCAGGTCTGCCCCCCCCATCCACCCCCCCTTCAGCCAATCACGTCAGTGCTCAGCCTTGCAGAAAACACAGAAACACAGTCTGATCTCTTCCTCACTCTGTCTCACCCACTCTGACTCCCTCCCACTTCTACAGTCCTCATCTCCCATTTTCCTCTTTTTTCTTTGCCCCCCCCCCCATCACCTTTCCTCTTTTTCTCTTCCTCACCACCCTCCCTCCTTCTCCTCTTCCTTTCTTAATCTCACTCCCCCTCTCCTCCCCCTCCTGTCACACCCTCCTTCTCCTCTTCTGCCTCTCTTGTTGTGCAACCCGTTTTTAAACAGCTCAGCCTTTGTGCGTTTTCCTCTGTTGCCATTTCAGCCAGAGCTGCAGTCTTTACTCATTTTCCTCCAATCAGGGACACCATGTGACTCTCTGCATGAGAGGGCACAGTCCCTTCCCCCTTCTCTCCTCCCTCTCTCCCTCCTCACCTCCTCCTCCCCTCATCCACCCAGCCAGCCAACATACGCTAGCAATCAGGGGAGTCAAAGAGAATGAGGGAGTGAGGGGACGAGGAGTTAGGGAAAACGAAGGTGTGCACGCTGCAGAAGGAAAGGTTGTTGCAGTGAGGTCCGATGTCTGGAAAGGTCAACAAAGGTCTGACTCTCCTCGAAGTACAAAACATCTGCAGCAGCACAGAGCTGGACTGTACAGTCAAGTCATTTGTCAAGTTATTCCCACACACTCAAGCTTCTGTTTATGTCACCCTAATGTTGGGTGCACATGCTATGTGTGCATGTGCACACACACACACACACACACACAGACACACAAACCTTGAGCCCACACAAGAAGGGGGAGGATCCTTCTGTGTTGAACACAGCTCTGGAATGTAAACAAAGACATAAAGAGAACAAGGACGGCTAAAGACGGATTTAATTATTTCATACGTAACACCCCCCCCACAGTCAACCAGCCTGGTTCAACCTGCTCTGACTGTTTAAACTGCAGTAAAAGGAACTAACTTGGTTGTAAATGTGCTTATTAACCACCATCAGCGTGGGGTCATGCCTGGGGTTCCTCTAGAGGTGAGGTGAATGAATGGAGATTATTGTCCCATATTTAGAGGTCGTATTTAGTTTGCATTTACCTCATCGGTTTATAAAGCACAAATATTGTTTAAAGGTCCCTGACCTGCATGAGAAAGAATTATATTCCAACTTAAAACCTTATTTTTTTTATAAAGTAGTTTATCAAAATCTGTGAAAAATCCACTTCCTAAGACTTTTGAAGGGGTTGAATGTCATCAATGTTTTACTAAAAGTAAAAATAAAGAAAAAAAAGAAGCAAAGCGACGGCAAAGAAAGCGAGGCAACAAAGGGGAATGATTAGAGAGCAAAAGTGGAGCTCACAAGAGTGCAGTCATACGTCTTTTTTGGAAATTTCCATGACCATGTTGATTAAGTATGCAATCTGACCGCAAGATAGTTCAGGCCCGGTTCTAAACAAACCCTCCCACCTCTGTTTTGTAGGCTTGTTTAACGGCTGAGGTGGCAGCGTCTGCCTTTGTAGCACAGGGCGCTGCACAAAGATTGAAAACACACAGACGTTTAAAAAACCTCTGCGTGCACGCAACTTCACTGAAGAACAACGTGTCGCTGAGCCATCTTGTGTTTGATGGCAGCGCCAACACTTTTCCACAGCAGAAACAAAAAGAACTGAGTGCTTCTTAACTTCAAATCATCTGTCAGTTCAAGAGTTTCCAAACTTGTTGCATTTTCCTACTGGCTCAAATTGAGACCTGCACCATGGAAACATGATCCCAGAAGAGCAGCCGGCTGAATGTTTTTATCAACATCCTGAGTGTTTGACAGTGGACCACAGTGGCTCTGGAGGAACGTGGAAAGTAGCCCCACTCTGGACCAAACAGTCCAAACCCAGAGCGAATCACATAAAACAAGTTTGTCACACTCGTTTTCTGCTCCCCTGCTGCTAAATATTCCTCTGCTGCAGATCCTCTGTACATTTATCATAATTATGAATTCATTTTCAGCTTCAGGATTATATTTCATGTGCTACACCTCCTATCAGGGGTGCTACATAAATCGCTGTAACACTTAATAATAGACTGCCTAAAGGCTCGGAAGCACAGGGTTTATTTCTAGACCTTAATTCTTCTTGTTCCTTCCTCCCCAGTTTGATTAAAGACAATTAAATGAGAGAAATTATCTGTTTGCTGACACGTTTGTTCTTTGAAAGTTTTCTCAGTGTGACAGATGTTCCTCTGTCCAGGTTGTGCTTCAGCTCCCAGAAGCTCCCTGTGGCACCAGCAGTCAGGTTGCAGAGTTGTTCTGTTATAATTCAGGTAAAATGAAATCGACTCTAGTTGAAACTTATTTATGCCGAGGGCAGAGGCCAGAGGGGAAACAGAAACTATATTAAACACTAGCAAATAGTGATGCAAGTCACTGACCTCCTTCCATTTACTGAAGAACAACAACATCATCACGAGTGATGCTAAAAAATTCGTTTCAGAAACCAGATCTGCGTCTGTGTAAAAAAACGTCTGACCACATCCTCCTCATTAACCTCTTCATGTTTCCTAAGTGACCAACTCCTGTGTGAACTGTGGAACATCAAACATTCATTAATAGCTCTTCAGCGGGAAAAGGTGCTCAATCAATCATGCAAGCTTCTGATCCATGCCTGAAAGCTGTGACCCTGTAAATGTCACGCTTTGATCTGTTTTTCACACAACTTCACATCATATGCCAGTCAGGATTTTCATAAAGATTTGTAACAACTTTGTGGTTAATAAGAGCCGTCAGTCAAAAATCACCAGCAGCAGAAGAATGAACGAAACAGAGGTAAAAAAGAGGAAGTTGCTTTAGTGGTGCCATGGCAACAACATTATGCTCAGACGTGTGCAGCACCAACGGAGATCTTCTGTGTTTCATCTTCACACTCAACAGCAAACTGTACAATATAAAAAGGTTCCTTTGTGCTCAGATGTTCTAACACACCTCAGCAGCAGCACTTGTCAATTTAAACCAGGTGTGTTGAAGCAGGAAAACATCTCAAATATGCAGCGTGCCCCAGGGACAAGCAATGGGAAACACTGGTTCAGCTGAAAGCAGACAACATGTTGATCCATCTATTCTAGTTTGCTCTTTGCTCTTCATCCTCTCAGCCATCACAGAGGGCAACCTCCCATGAGCCTTTGCAAACGGAACCCCAGGGCCCCAGGGCACATTTATTTCCCATCTCCCTGGCCCGAGTCACGCCACAGCAGCAGTGGCTGCACTCTCCAACCAAAATACAACAACAACGCGAAAAAAAAGTCAGTGACTGGTAGCAGCAGCGACAGCAGGGTTGTTGTTGTTAACAGCAACCATCACCACAGCAGCAGCTACTTACCGGGACACGCGCAGCCGCCCACGGACATCTTCTCACATGTCTGGTGTGAATCCGATCAGAATGGTGGTGGTGGTGGCTCTGTTATCCCTGCCTCTCCTGTCCTCTTTCTCACCAGTCAGTGCTGCCGCCACTGAGGCTGCTCACATGAGCGTCTGTTATCCCCACGGTTCACACACACACACAAACACACACTAATACACCAACAGGGAGCAAAGAGAGAGGAGCTGGGGAGGGAGGGAGTGAAGAGAGAGGGGAAGAAAAGGTTAAAAAAGAACACACACGCACACACTCACTCACAAAGGATGAGATTTTCTCAGTTGTAGCTGTAAACTGTGAGTCGCTTCTCTGTCTGAGTGTCAGTGTGTTAGAGTGAGGAGAAATCTGCTCCTGCCTCTGCTCTGCCCTCACCCTCATCAGCCCTGCAAATTACAGCTCAGGTGGGAGGAGAGAAGGAGAAAGAGGAAGAGAAAGGGAGGGAACGAGAGCCTGAGAGAGTGTGTGTGCGCGCACGTGTGTGTGAACATGGGAGGAAGAGAAAAGTGGACTGACTGTCAAAGTGACCTAAGAGACAGATTTTAGAGAATAACATCTCTGTCATGTTTTGTTTAGAATATGAAGTGAGTGTGTTTCACCATTGCTGCTGTAATCTCACACTCGGACACACGTGCACAGAGGTGCACACGTAAAGTGATCCTCTGGAAATCTGTCTTTGCGTGTGTGTGTGTGTGTGTGTGTGTGTGTGTGTGTGTGTGTGCTGCAGCCATCTGAGTGGCTTGTTACCATCCAGCGAAGGTCTGCTCCACAGTGGGGAAGGCAGGCGTAGGGAAGAGGGTGAGGAAAGAGAGAGAGCGCAGGGGGTGTAGAGTGGGGGTGTTGATATGCCTCCTCTCCTCTCATCCCCCTCCATCTCCCCTTCTCACCCCTTCGCTCTCGCTCCGTTAGTCTTCCCGTCTGCAGTATGTCACAGTGTTGCGCTCTCACTTCACTCATCTTGCCGTCTCCTCAGCCATTTATCTCTCCTGCCCTCCCCCTCTCCTCCCCCTCTCCCTCCTCCCTCGCTGTGCCTCTCCTCCGTTATTACTCTTTCTTCCGTTCAACCTTTCCCTCCCACCGTCTTCATCTCCCTCTTATCTTTTCACCATCACTATCTCATTTGTCTTTTGTGTTCAAGTTTGTCTGCAGAGAGACACGCTTGTTATAAACCAATTTAAATGACAACTAACTGTTTGAAGGTACATCTGGTGTCACACTGCAACTTCTAATTGTTAAAAGGTGTCTATTGGTATTACTATTGATCCAACAATTGTCTTTGTGTACACTTTGTCTAAGAGGAGGTTCACAGTTGAAGAACTTAACATCTCTGATCAGTCCTGCTGTAAACTCCCAACATGATGGTAAATCTATAATAAACTACAGTAAATAGCATCAGTCATTTCTCTGTGGAGACGTCTGCAACAGCATTTGGACTGCAGAGAGGAAGAGACCTGATAAACTGGCCAGCTCTGTCCCGAGATGCCCCCATGAACCTGTGCAGGTGATGGAAGACGGGATGATGTCAGCCGAGCCATCATCACCCCTGAACAATGTTTTTTCTCTCTGCACAACATGATGGCACCAGTTAAAAACACCTTCAGTAACACAAAGTTTTAGCAGGTTCATCCTTCAAGTTGTCAAACTGCATAATAACAAACAACAAAAACACAGAATTTCTTTGAATTAGCTCTGCCGCACGTTACTGTGAAACAGGTTTTATCACAACTTTTACAGATATATTCTCTTCCTTTTTACAAAGAACTCACTGATTTTTGTATATTTATACTTAAATATGAAAATGCAAAATGCCATTTGTACATTTTATATTTAGTTCACATGGATGAATGGATGGATGGATGGATGGATGGATGGATGGATGGATGGATGGATGGATGGATGGATGGATGGATGGATGGATGGATGGATGGATGGATGGATGGATGATGGACGGATGGATGGATTAAATCTAAAATCAGATACTTTAAGAAATAAAAATGTTTAAATGTTTGGGAGCAACAGATATTTAAACTTTCCCCTTCACAAGTATAACTGGATCCAACAGTTTTAACCAAATTGTCTTTTGACAATTTCTGATGTTTCCTGAAAATTTCATCCAAATCATCCAGAACGTTTTTATTATCTTGCTAAAGGACAAACAAACAAATCCTGGTGAGAACGTTACCTCCTCGCTGGAGGTAAAAAACTAACTAATAAAACTGACCTAGACAAAAAAAAATGGTTTCCCTATAAAGGTGTGTCCTGTAATTAGCATCACAGGTGTTTTCAATCTGGTAATCACTCAGTCTGTTTATTAATGTTTTGTCTGTGATTTGAGATCATCTCCAAACTGTTTGATGTGCCAGTAACTCCAGCTGCACGTTACTCAGAGATCCACGGGACTGAAGCCAACCTCCCTGGACGTGGCTGCAAAAGGAAAATTAATGTGTAATTGACTGATAATATAAAGGACAACTAAAAAACTCAGAACAACTTCCTCTAAGAGATTGAAGCAGAAGTTCAGAGTATCTGAGTCAGATCGCACCATCTGTTGCTGTTTGAGCCAAAGTGGACTTAGTGGAAGACGACTGAGGAGGACACCACAGTTAAAAACTAATTATAAAAAGCCAGATTGAAATTTCTAAAAATCATAAACTACTTCTGAGAGAAAGTCGTTTTGTCAGATGAGACCAAGCTGGAGATTTTGCTGCAGCTCTACGAAGCTTTAAAAGAAAAGGAGACCGTGTTTGATGTGGATCATAGAAGAAGCTGCTTTGCTGCATCTGACACGGTGAACTTTAAACCTGTAAAACCTCAAGATAAGTGATGATACCTGTCGACAGGTGTAAAAATCTCATCGTGAGTCAGAGGAATCTCTTGATTGCTGTGATTATGCAACTACCGTACATTAGAAGTTTGGTGCACCATCATTTTCATCATCAGTTTCATTTGTTTTTAAAATCATTCTTTTGATTCACAATTTAGATGTTTGATTTTCTTTGTTTTTGATTATTACATGTACATTTTATTTTATTTATTATTTTGTCAGTTTCAAGTTGTTACAGTGACCGTTGTGGGTTTTTCTTACTTTAACTGAAGGGTACCAACATTTTCGTCCACGTCTGTATGTAAATAAACAGCGAGACCCGTTTCCCTCCAAAATCACATCACCTGGTTCTTTTTGCATGAAATGAGGAACACAAGCCTGCACAGATTGCCTCCCCCACATATTTCTCCTTCCCCCTTTTTTTAAGGCACTTGCTCTTTGTCCCCCCCTCCCTCTCTTCCTCACCCTCTGTCTCATTAGACACTATCTCATTTTGAGGAGGAGAGTGTTAAGCCAATCAGAGAGGGGGAAAAAGAGCAGAAGCAGGAGGGAGAAAACAGCGACGGCGAGAGACGGAAGAAAGGGCAAATATGGAGTGAGAGAGAGGTGGAAGGAAATGAAGAGAGATGGCGATGGATGGATGGAAGGAAAGAGAAAGAGAGAATAAATAGCTCTGGCGCACTCGTCCCCATTACCCCGGGAGGGCACTGTCGCCATGGCAATGTGGCAGAAAAAGGATAGCACAAGCATGATGAGCTTCTGCACACACACATTTTTAGAAAAGAAAACTGTGGTTCACACATGCATCTCTCCACATTAACAGGAAAACTTTATACTTCCAGATCAATGTGTGCACACATTGCAAGCTGTCTACCACCTCACAGTAATTATGTATTTACAGGAACACGCACATGTTAACAGTCAGTTAGCAGATAATCAAAGCCTATTACAACGCTGACAAAATAACTGGATCAGAGAAGCTGCAGAAGGAGGTTAAAGTACAAAAGACTGGCAGTAAAAATAAAACAAGAAGGTGAGAAAGAAAATTACAAAACAGAACAAAAAAGCCATTTTGGAACTAATCAAGTATCACAACTCCCTGTTGCGGCGCCTTTTAACAGACTTTGTTGGACTTTTTAACAGCTTTCTCTACTTTAATTAACAAGAGTTTTTATTCAATTACTATTTTTTATTGTTGCGTTAAAGAGTTGTTGCAGCAAACTGTCGAACAAAAACCACCAGCTACATAAACATAGTTTATAATTAAGCTGTTGTTCATGTTTCTTTTCACTCAGGTGTCATTTTTACCTGGAGATTGTAAAATATTGAAAATTTGTCTCTCATCAGTTGTTTAGTGCGCAGCAGGAATCTTACAGCTGCTGCGTCAGACAAAAATAAAAAACAGTGAGTTCTGTTTACTGTTAGAAAAACGGGAAACAAATTCCCTGTTTTTAAATGCTGTCATGGTCAGACACAAAAACTGGAGATAAAACGAGCGAAAAAGCAGCAAAATTTACAAAGAAAAGAACTTCAAAAAGTCTGGAGAACTATTTGATTAAAAACCGAAAAGTCTGGCTCCTCAGATACAAGATACAAAAGGAAAAAGAGTGGATTAAGACTTTTGCACAACACTGTAGGTTTTAGTGCAGCCAATTTATAAGTGTCTCCACCACTTATTTATAATCATTATAAAAGTTCCATTAGAGGAAGAGAAACATGCACATGTCAACAGTACTGAGCTGATGCTGTTCACCTCCACAAAGAGACGCTTGTAAAGATCTGATGGAGCCGCAGGACAAAAAACTTCATGATTACACTTTCTTGTGACTGAATAATTTAAAAGTTGTCAGCTCATTTAAACCCTATTGTGTTTTTGTTGGGTCTCGTTTTCAGTCCAGTATCTTCACTCTCAGACATGAGCGTTATCCCCAGATGAACCGGAATCATCTGTCAGCTGGTCCACGGCAGCAGACAAAAGCTCAATTCCCAAATTATTACAGCTGACCTGCCCGTCTTAAACAAGTTTGTAAATTAGAGGAAAAAGAAACGTGTTGAAAGTAAAACAAATCCCCCCAAACTGAGTCTGCTGAAACGAACCAGCCCTCCTGTGTTTTCTGTTTGTTTTTGCAGCAGATGAAGCTGAAACATGTGTTTTGAAGGTGAATGTGGTTAATTATTGTGAATCTCGTGTGCATCCAGCCTGAGGTGAAACAGAACAACGGAGGATCTTCTGGTCGGGTCTTTAAACTGGTGTGTAAGGCAGAATCTGCATCCTGTTTCTCTCAGCTCCATTATTGATGTGGGTTTCTGTTACCACGCTGAGAGTGTTTGTGTGTGCTCGCGTGCAGGAGCATCTACACCTGGAAGTTTCTGCCCCTCACCTCTGCTGTTCTGTAGTCAGGGTGGGCTCATCAGCCTTCTCTACTCCCACCTTTTCACTCTGTAAACTCTCTTGTTCTTTCGTCCTCTCCTTTTGTTTCCTGTATTAATGTAAAGTCATCATCCTCGTCTTCCTCTGTCTCTCCCAGGCTTTCATTTCTCACTAACAGATGTTCTCTAAGCCTTGTGGGAGGGCATTCCTCCCCTCTGCTATGAAAGCAAAAGAAGACTGGCTTGAAGTAAAGAAGAATCAAAAAAAGGACGAAGACGCAACTCCTTATCTCATCAGTCTAACAGTAACATGTGTGAGTTGACGGTTTGTCTCCCCTGGTGTCAACTTAAGGATCAAAGTGCTTTTGCTTTGTTTTTTTTTTAGAATGCTGCTCCCAGTTACACAATATCTGAAAGGTCATGGAAGTGCATACACAAAAAGGATTGCATGACTGAGCATCTGAGATGACTAGAAGCCATACAGAAAAACACTCACAAGTGCAGCCAAGAATGAGTGAGACAGAGAGATGGAAGCATAACTCTCACTCCTCGGACCTTTAGGGTTCTTTAAAAATTCAGATGTGCCAAAAGAGCGCCATCTGAGTCCTTCTGCAGGTCAAGAGTGAGTAAAGGATGAGCAGCACGGGAGAGATGAGACATTTCATCTTGTTTTATTCTCCCTCCTTCCCCTGGCAGACCAGGAGTGAAGTCTGGCACTCTGCTCTGTGGAGCTCCATGACAATGAGTGGGTGAATTTTACATTTCTTGTAAAAAAAAACAGTGAAAAATTGGAACAGAGTGGATGCAGAGTAGGTTAAATGTGTTTGTGCATGTGGGGCCATGTACTGACATGACTGTTGAGCTCTGGATGCTGCAGTACGATGACCCAATTACATAGTACTCCCCCCTCTGTTCACACACACACACACTCTCTTCTGCATGCCTCTGCACACTCCTGAACACACAGCATCTCACCCGCTGGAGACTGGAGGATGTTTTGGCCCTGTTTCAGACAGTAATGTGTTCCAAGAAAGGTGGAAGATAAGAAACAAGGTTGTTTATATGTACTATGGATGAAGAGAGATGTAGATAATATGTAGAGTTAAGAGAAATAAAGCTAAAAAACACACAATAATGTGGGTAAGCTGCACACTCCAGGAAACTGCAGATCAAAAGTAAAAGGAATGTGCAATATCTTGTAAAAAATGTGTGTGTGTGAGTGTGTTTCCTGCTCCTCTAATCTACTGCAGCCATTGACTCCGCCATGACATTCAACAAAAAGGTCAACTGTTTGGTGGTATGCACAGATAACAGGCCAGACACAAACACAGTCCTCCACAGAAAGAAGAAAAACAAATATAAGATAACACAAATGCTGAGATTATCTATGTTCAGTCAGTGTGCATCTACTAGATTCACAGTAGGAACTGATTATTAACTGGGGATGTAGTTTTCTCAGGATTTTAACTCATTCATAACTTTAACATGTCCATCGACTGAGACAATGTAGAGAAAGTTGTACAATCCTACCACCTAGTGGCAAAACAGCGCAACTGCAGGCTTGTCATTGACAAAGAGAATTTATTCTATATTTAATACAAATATTTAAATTAAATTTTGAACTTTAAGGGAAAGAATATTTTGATTGTAAAGATCATTTTCCCCACAGCTAAATGATCGTTTTCAAGCATTATTTTCCTTTATGGAGTTAGTTCAACAGTAACTTTAAAATCAAATAATTTATTGATTTCTGTACATAATTAAAACTGAGAAAAAGCCAAATTAATGTCTAGAATGTTTATTCAGAGAGAGAGGATCGGATGTTAAGTCACATCAGAGGAATGACAGATTCGGGGGAACATTTGTGCCCAAGGATAATAATAATTCAAGTTTATTTATCTCACAATGGAGAAATTCACTTCTGCATTTGGCCCATCCCGAGGGAACAAGGGGCTGCCTGTGTCATGGCGCCTGGGAGGCAATTTGGGGTTCAGCATCTTGCCCAAGGATGCATCGACACATGGCTTGTTCGGGACAGGGATTGAACCTCCAGCCTCTTGATCTGAGGACAACCTCCTTCCCCTTTCGACCACGGCTGCCCTCAAATGATGCGCCAGCAACATGATGATAGATTTGATTTTACTCCCACTTACCATGGAAAACCTTTAGAACATTAAGTTTCAAGTTTATTTATTTATAAGCGCCAGTTCATAACAAAGTCATTTC
>SSNP01000012.1:7310906-7361012 GCA_006937955.1 Pachypanchax playfairii
TCGACTGAGACAATGTAGAGAAAGTTGTACAATCCTACCACCTAGTGGCAAAACAGCGCAACTGCAGGCTTGTCATTGACAAAGAGAATTTATTCTATATTTAATACAAATATTTAAATTAAATTTTGAACTTTAAGGGAAAGAATATTTTGATTGTAAAGATCATTTTCCCCACAGCTAAATGATCGTTTTCAAGCATTATTTTCCTTTATGGAGTTAGTTCAACAGTAACTTTAAAATCAAATAATTTATTGATTTCTGTACATAATTAAAACTGAGAAAAAGCCAAATTAATGTCTAGAATGTTTATTCAGAGAGAGAGGATCGGATGTTAAGTCACATCAGAGGAATGACAGATTCGGGGGAACATTTGTGCCCAAGGATAATAATAATTCAAGTTTATTTATCTCACAATGGAGAAATTCACTTCTGCATTTGGCCCATCCCAAGGGAACAAGGGGCTGCCTGTGTCATGGGAGGCAATTTGGGGTTCAGCATCTTGCCCAAGGATGCATCGACACATGGCTTGTTCGGGACAGGGATTGAACCTCCAGCCTCTTGATCTGAGGACAACCTCCTTCCCCTTTCGACCACGGCTGCCCTCAAATGATGCGCCAGCAACATGATGATAGATTTGATTTTACTCCCACTTACCATGGAAAACCTTTAGAACATTAAGTTTCAAGTTTATTTATTTATAAGCACCAGTTCATAACAAAGTCATTTCAAGGCACTTAACAGAAAAATCAACCAATTAATAATAAAACATTTCCTATCTAAGGAACTAGCCAATTGGGTTGAATTGTTAATTCAGCACAATCCTCCATCCTGAGCAGCACGATTGGCGACAGTGGAAAGGAACGACTCCCTTTTAACAGGATGAAGCCTCTAACAGAACCCGGCTCAGGATGGGCGGCCTTCTGCTTGAGCCGACTGGGGTCTGAACTGACAGGAAAGAGACACAGACAAACACCAATGGATTTGAGTCAGTCGTCACGTCTATGGAAAGACAAACAGAGAAACAGTTAATGGTAGCAGTAACAATCAGTACAAACATGGTGAGTAAAGAGAGACAGCAGAGTGAAAAAATGTGGCCAGTCATGTCCTCCAGCAGTCTAAGCCTACAGCAGCATAACTAAAGGGAAAGCTCAGGAGAACCCAAGCTAACCCATTAAACAAATCACAGCACTATTGATAGAAGACCTGAAACCATATCAGCTCAAATCTGCTTCATTAATTACTGTTGTTTCTTTTTTATTTGTTTAATCTAAAACAAAATGAAAATTAATCAAAACCAAAATTAAAACCTGAGGCAAAAAACTGTAATCAAATTAATTAATGGGAAATGATGTGTTATAAAATAAAATAATTCTAAAATTGATAAGGGTAACATTGATCAAATTGTTGTACCAACGAATTAAACACATGGATTTATTAACTTTGATTAAATATCCCCTTTTTATTTTTGGCGTCTTGATTTTAATTGGATATTTTTAGTATCATTTTTTTCTTGAATGAGAAATAAATTATCTCTCGATAACCGGGCCAGAAAACACCACATGATTTAAACTGACCCGAGGTCAGATTATTTCCCGCCATCTCGCTGTTTTAGACGTGACTGCTGAATACAATCTGACCTGAAATCAGTTTTCGCGGCTCGTTTCCCGCCACTGACCACGTGACTCGGTAGGGCCTGCCACCGGACCATGTGGAGGAGGAAGATGGCGGCTCGATTCAGTGGGGGAGACGGTGATCTAAATACCGGCGAATGCGAATATTTCCTCTACAACACCTCCAACGAGGTACTGCTTTCAATACTCCAGCTTATCGTTAGTAAAGTTATTGAAGTCGGGACCGTTTTCGCCGCTGCGTTTTCCCGGTTCGCGAGGCCACATGTGCGCATAACGACACGTGGCTGAAACCGAGTCGTAGTACAACTGATAATCAGGAAGAAGCTGAGAGCATCAATTTACCTCACGTTCCTCCTGTAAAGGCATGAAACCACTTCATGACAGAGTAGTATATTGTTTTACCCATGTCTTTTTATGGGTACTATGGTAACTTATCACTTTCTTACATTAACCGGAAACCGGTTCCTATTAAGAAAATTATGAAGAACATGATGTTCTGATAACAGCCTCGTGCTTTAGTTTGGATCTGAAACTAAATTCGGATGAGCTGGACACAACCAGACCCAGATTGTTTGTCCCCTTTAGAACATGGATTTCAAGTGTATCCTAACTAAACCTGAAATACATTTTTTACCTAACCTCAGAGCTCGTTTCTGCAGAAGTTCAACCACTTTCAAGATGAAAATACTCCCCCAGATCTCACACGTCAAACCAGCCCAGACTAGCAGGCAGCAAAGTACTTTTCTTCAAATCTCAGTACTCTCTTATTTATTAATCTAATATTAACAATGAATTTATTGTAAAACAGTTTGTTTATTGGATGTTAGTCACCCAGTAACGATTTTATATAAGAAATTGTATTTTATTTTGAAATAATAATGATAATGTGCCTTGAAGCTTTTAATTTCACAGGTTTTATGAATAACACCTTGAGTATTTGGTCATTACATTATTTTATATATAAGATATAGTATAAAAAGTTACATTTGATCCATTTCGGTGCATTGAACTAGTAGTTTTTCCTGTGATAATGCTTGATGTTGGTGACCGCAATGATTTTTTATTTCTGATGTCTGTGTTTCTGAAGTTGGCCCTGAATAGAAGTCAAGAAAGTGTGGACACAGAGAGACGATCGTGTGATGATCACTCCATCTTGGCCATTTTTGAAGACTCCACTGCGTCAGAGGTCCGAGCTAAAGCGGTTACAAATCATTCTATAAAACTCAGACGTTTTAGGGAAATAAACTTGACTTCTGTTGTTTAGAGCACGGACAATGTGGAGGAAGAGAGTGAGATCCTGCTGTCTGCGTTGACTGAGATGCTGGACAGTGTGGAGGAGGATGAAGATCAGATCTTGTCTCCATTCAGCATCCTGCAGGACAGCGAGCTCCTCGGCCGAGGACGGTGTGTGAACAACTTCGCTTCTCAGGTGAAAAAAAAAAACTATTATTACATTAAAAAGTTTCATCCTGGATTCATGCAAGTAGATTAAAAAAACCCTAAACAGTTTTGCTTTCTGTCTGTGTTTAGGAGCTCTCTCCTTCTCGGAGACTTCGATCACGAGTCAGACCCCAGAATGAATCTTTTAAGGTTAAATCTGATGAGGAAAAACACAAGGAGTGCAAATCGGTTGGAAACCATCTTCCAAAGATGTTAGAAGCCAAGGTCGAGGTTTTCAATTCAATGTCTCTCGTCAGCCTGGTGAATCTCATGCACCCTTACTGTCTGAAGCTTGAAGTGGAGACGGAGGACACACCGAGGAAAAGTCAGTCCCTGTTTTCTCAGGAAGAAGTGTGGAGGTATGAGCAGCCCACTGAAGAGAGCGACGAAGAGATAAATGTTGTGTCTGATGACGAGGCGCCTGTGAACGGAAGGAAGGAAGGAGACGCGGGTCAAAGCAGAGATAAAGGTCGACTTCTGAAAAGCGTCTTGATGAATGGAAACACATCCAGAGAGAGGAAGAGAGTGAGCTTTGGCCCAGTCCAGGTGGCTTCGTTTGATGAATCAGTTGCTCTGAAAAGCATAAAAACACCCGAAACAGCAGGAGGTTCCACACTTGAACCCTCAATTCTGATCAATGACAGAAATCTGACAGATGCTCAACGAGAGAGAGAGAATAAAAGAGAGAAGGTAAAATCACTCAGTCTGCAGGAATACAGGCAACTTCGTCAGAATAAACGACCCCTGGTGGAGAAACAGGGGAATTACACCACCAAATGGCCCTCTGTTTCTGAGCCCCCCAAAGAGTTGACCCCCATCCTCTGTTTTCAGAAACACAACGACAGCAAACTAAAGATGTCCCACTTTGATTCAGATCTCCATAAACCTCGTTATGAAGCTCATCACCACACCCCTATTCTTCAATCCCCCCGTCTACACCACAGCAGATTAAAGAGCTCAAGAACTGAATCCAAAACTGACTCACCTGCTAGTCCACTTCCAGGTGACACAGCTGACCCAAAAGTGCTAGAAGGAAAGAGAAGTCCAGTGAAGAAGAAAACACTACGAAGTATTGATCCTCCAAATCCCGTCGTCCTCCCCCTGCCGGTTGTTCAAACTGCTTCACCAAAACTCACATCAAAGTCCAGAGTGGAGGGTTCCAGATGTCTGCAGGAGACCCAGAATGAATCAGCTCCACAGAGACAGGCCATGTCGTCTGAGCTAAAGTCCCATTTGTTGTCTGTAAATAAGGATTTTAACTTGATGGTCACACTGCCTCAGGAAATAAAAGCCTCTAATACCTCAATAACTGGTTCTTCTGTATCTTCAGTACAAACCGAGTCAGTTTCAAACAGCGTTCTGAGCCAAATAAGAGACAAGCTGCTTCCAAAGAGTCCTCCATCATCAAGTCCAGATCCGGTCCAACCGATGAAGTGTCTCATGTCACCTGTCAGTCAGTGTCCACCTCCAGTAGAGGCTCCTATAATGCAGGAGGAGGAGCTACCACATGTCCAAAATAACTGTCCATCCAAAGAACCGTCATGTCCTCAAGCTGATGGCAGAGACCCGAGTGCTGCAGTCTCATCAGGTAAATATAGAAAAACTTAGTCAGTCTGATTCAGGAGAAATCCTTCAGACTGATGAATTCTTATTTATTGATCTTTCTCCTGTCAGGTATCGAAGCACCTGATCTGACCAGCCTGCTGGAACAGTTTGAAGAGACACAAGGTGAGTGGACAAACTAATGACTCAGCAGTTTCTCTTTTAGTTTTTACTTTTGGAGGCAAACATTTTAAACAAAGTTTTCAAATTTAAGGTGTGAACTTAAATCTGCTCCAGTTGTTTAAAACGTTCTGTTTAATATCAAACATAGTTATCATCACATTAAAGAAAAAGTTTAGTAGTGACTCTTTTTTTTTTTTTTTATTATTAAAACGTCCTCGTGAGACGTTTTTTCCCTTTTCTAACTTCTTTTTTTTTTTTACTGTCTCACCTTCAGCTTTAGAAGACAAAATCATTGAGACTGAGTCCAGACCTGTTCCGGATACATCAGACCTATCAACAAGAGGACATGTGGACGGAGCTGCAGGATCGGAGAGGACCTCCAGTCTACAGCTGAAACCCTCTGTGGGACCCCTCGAACCTTTGAGTCCTTCAGGGAAAGTGTTAGATCTCCAACCAGGGGAGCCGGTGCACGTCCCAGAGCCCCTCTGCACTGAAGTCGTTCTGATCTCTAACAAGCAGCCCACCAGAAGAAAAAACCCTCCGTCCAAGTCTATTCAGATCATTGACCCTCGTCCTCTGCCACCTAAAAAGACTCAGGCGGGTCCAGCAGAACCGCTTCCTGCTCACTGTTACTCCTATTTATCACTAGATCATGATTACTGCAGGTCTGGTGACCCGTCTCATGTTTCTATGTGTATCGGAATAAAGTCTTCTAAACGCACCACAGAACAGCAGCTGGAACATCTGGACTCGGCTCCTGAAGAGGGTAAAAACCACACTCAGTACCACCCAGAACAGTTCTGGACCAGCTCAGAATCTCTGCAGTTTACAGGCAGAGAGGATGGTGATACAAGCAAAGCTCAGATCCCCCAGTCCATACTTCCTACACCCCCTCCTAGTCCTCCTGTCAGGGGCAGAGACAAGAGGAGGTACCGAAGGAGATCTCCAAGCTCAGACTCCTGCTCCAGATCCTGCTCCTCATCGTCATCTTCCTCCAGTTGTTCTTCGTGCTCTCCCAAAAGACGGAGGTCATCATCTTCTGTTATTGCTGCTCAGTTTGAGTCTCAAACATCTAGTTGATGATTTTAACTCTTAGTTTGTTTCACAGGATCCGTCGCCGACGCTCAGAGAGCAGCTCATGCTCATCGTCCCCCTCCTCCTTTGTCTCCTGCCTCCCTCCTCGACGCTACAGGCTGTCCTATTCCAGATCCTGGTCCCGGTCTAGATCCCCATCACAGTCCCGATCACCTTCTCCACAAACACAACGTGGACGGTGGAGAGAAGTTCGCAGGTCAGTTTCTTTGTTTGATGGTTTCTGTTGATGATTTCAGTCTGATTCTCCGTCATTAAGAGGATTTTCTCTTTACTCGTCTTCCTCACGTCGTTTCTTCAGCAGCAGAGAGTCCAGGAAGCTCAGAAGGGAGCACGAGATAAGGGTTCAGAAACTCAAAGCCATAGTGAGTAAACATTCTGAGTCAGCTGATGGATGAGGGTTTTATTAGATTTAGTCATCGCTGTATTTGTTTCTTTGTCTCAGGATGAGCGCAGGGTGGTGTACGTCGGCCGTATTCGTAAAACGATGACACACAACGAGCTGAGAGAGCGTTTTTCTCAGTTTGGAGAGGTGGAATGTGTGTCGCTTCACTTTCGAGATAGAGGGTAAGTAAACGCATCGTTATGTTTTCAGTTCTGTTCAATACCTTTTGAAACAGCACTGAACTCTGCTGTCTTTGATCTCACAGTGACCACTATGGCTTCGTCACATTCTACAACATGGAAGATGCTTTTGCAGCTATCGATAACGGTGGGAAACTACGGAAGCCCGACGAGCTGCCGTTTGACATCTGCTTTGGGGGACGAAGACAGTTCTGTAATTCGGACTACGCTGATCTTGGTGAGACACGAACACAAAAACTGTTTCAAACATAATCCTGGAATTAGTCATAGTGCAGAAAATAATTCAGGTGTTTTTTTTTTCCCTCACTTAACAAAATAGATGCGAACAGAGAAGCAGATTCATCCCCCTCCAGAAGCCGAATCGAAGACCTTGACTTTGATTCACTGCTGAAAGCAGCCCAGAGAGGACTGAAGAGGTAGCAGAAGAAAACAAACAGGAGGATTTTCACTGAGTGACCTGCTCAGGTTTAATGTAGCAAAGTTAAATCTTTATGTTTTTCATATATTGAACTGCATGCATTACCTGGTTTGTACAACAGACATGTAGCACTTGTAAAATAAGCTTTCAGTTTTGGGTTTTGTTACATTCCATTGCACTGATCATTTTGAAGTTGAAATAAAGAATGTTTACTCTTTCTCATTGTGTATTTGACTTCTTTATTTTCTCTTCATGAAGAAAATTTTGTTTGAAAAAAGGTTCATGATGTTTTTAAATGTGTGATTTAGAGAAGCCTCTGTTTGCTGCTACAGAAAGTGTATTTTTGAACAAAAGCTGGAAGTTTGTAGTCTTGGAAGGAAGGAGCTGCATATCTCTGTATATTTCATTAGGCTTTTAAATTATGCCCTAAAAGTGGATTTTACAGTAAGACCTAAGTGTATTTTTCACAAGAGCTCAAATAAATTGGTCTGGAGCAAATTATGTTTTACAAAAAGCTACAGGTGAAAAAATTGCCTAAAAATTCTATTTAGGACCCACCGGCTCACCCCTTGAATTACCTTGGGTTGGTGTTATGGTCAGTTGAGTTTTGTGTTTCAGACCGCAAAAATCTCAAATCATTTTACAGTGAAGAAAACTTTGTTTTCATTCAAATAAACTTTAATGTACTTCAATGAAATTTAATCAGTGATCAAATCTATTTAGTTGTTTTTCGTTCAATACATTCCATTTTATTTTATTAGTTATAAATCCAAAATTGATCAACTGATTTTTGAAAGAAAAAAAATGACATGGTTGGTAATTTGTATTCTTTTCATCTGAAATTAGCCGGGTCCAAAGAAAGGATTAAAATAAGTACTTTTAAAAAATACATACTGTTTTATGCTTTAAAACAGGAAATGAATAAATCCGTGATTTTGTTAGTTTTTGTTCTTGTGACGTTTTCCTGTATTTTCGGGTGAACTGGCCCTTTAAGATCTCAGACGCGTTTCATTTGGAGGAGCACGCGCATGCGAACACGAGCCTGAGCCCGAAAGTGTTCTTTTTCCGGTGTTTCTGCGCAGGTGCAGGAACAAGGTGCAATAAAAATGTAAGTTTTAAGAAGTCTGACGTCCAGAGTTTGAACCAGTCAGTCCGAACCACGCTGCTAAACGAACATGTCGACACCAGACCGAACCAGGGCCCGAACCTCCGGGGAGACGGGACGCTTCATCAGCGGGGTAGTGGAAGGTAAGACCAGGTCCTGGTCCTGCAGGAAAATGATCACCTGTCGCTTCTTAGTGGTAAATGTTGAAGTTTATGTGACCTTTGCTTGGTGCAGGTTTTTATGGGCGACCATGGACCATGGAACAAAGAACTGAGCTGTTTAAAAGGTTTGTGACCCCAAATAACCCAAAACTCAGTCTGCTGAGCTAAAAAGCATGCAATCTGTCCATTTTCAGATACATATGTTGAGTTTGTGAAGTGACTCAGGTGTAAACAAGTTCCTCACCTGAAGAGATGAATCACTGACACACAAACTATAACAACTAAACAAAATAAATAGTATTTTATAACCATTAAGAAAAGTATTTGATGATTAACTGAAGGTTGGTGTATGTCTCAGGTCCTGTTTCAGGTTTTTGCTGAATTATCTCCTGTTATTTAAAGATATGATTTAGATCTGCTGTAAATGCGCTTCTGATGACCAAATATTCCTCTCTGACATATTATCTGTGTTTCCCAGGGAGCAGCAGTGGGGTTTGAACACGTACCTGTACGCTCCTAAAGATGACTACAAACACAGGATGTACTGGAGAGAGTTGTACTCTCCTGAGGAGGCGGGTGAGTATCACCGTCACCCCGAGTCCAGATCTGTGTCGTAGAAGAAAAACCAGACTATTGAAACTGAATGAGGATCTGTTCTCTGCACAAAAACATGAATCTGAAAGAAATTCTCTTACATGCAGGATGTGTCATTTGTACGAGAAGATGTTGCTATATTATTACAAAATTAACTGTCTTAATATTTAACATCTATTTCTGTAAACATTTGATTTATTACTGTAATAGTCAGTGAGCAGCATTTCTGTTGGTCTAGGTTAATCATTAAATACACCATGACTGAGGCCTGTTTGGATTTCAATGCAAAACAGAGTTTTATTCTCATGACTTTGTAACTAATGATCTAAAAGTAGAAACATGTTTTAGCTGCTAGAATTTTTTGGTTTCCTTATTTTCTCAGTGATGTTACAGATTAAACGGTGTTCATGACACTTACTGAAGGATTCTTGTCAGACACTCACACTTGATCTCGAACCGTCTCACGGGCTCATTTTATTCATTCTCATGTGAAAACAAAACAGAGCTTATGAATTGATTTTTACCTCTTTTTTTTGTTTTACTTCATCAGAACAACTGATCGCCCTGATTTCAGCAGCCAAGCAGCACGAAGTCGAGTTTATCTATGCGATCTCTCCGGGGTTGGACATTACCTTTTCCAACCCCAGAGAGGTGGCGGCCTTGAAGAAGAAGCTGGATCAGGTACGCAGAGATGACGGGTGGAGCAGGAGGTGGTTTCATTTTATTGTTCTCTGAGGATTTATCTTATTGCTTGTGATGAAACTCATAGCAGTAAAGCAGAAACTTTAAATTCATTCGATTACGCTGAGGTTCAGCAGACGATGGCTGTGACCTTTGGTATCGTCGTATACTCATCAGCCTGTTGTTTTTCAGGTGAAGGAGTTTGGCTGCAGGTCCTTCTCTTTACTCTTTGACGACATTGAGACTGACATGTGTCCAGCTGATAAGGAGGCCTTCAGCTCCTTTGCACACGCTGAGGTGGCCGTTACCAATGAGGTGTACCAGCACCTGGGGGAACCTGAGACCTTCCTCTTCTGTCCCACAGGTCAAAGACAGATGATTAACATGCAACATCACAGAGAGCTTCAATCCAATACAGACACAAACTACATGTAATATCACAGGTGTTTTCAGGTGTGTGTTTTTATCTTTTCCACTTGATGTATTTTGCATCTTCAGATTACTGCGCTAGGTTTTGCACCCCCAACGTGTCCCAGTCTTCATATTTACACACCGTGGGAGAAAAGCTTCTGCCTGGTATCGACATACTCTGGACTGGTAAGTTGAATTTTTCCAAATTTCCTTAAAAAAATCATAAATTTGTCTCTTTTACATGTTTTTGTGTCTTTTTAGGTCCAAAAGTGGTGTCCCACAAAATCCCAGTTGAATCTATAGAGGAGGTGTCCTCCATCTTGAAGAGGGCACCAGTCATCTGGGACAATATTCACGCTAACGATTACGATCCACAGAGAATTTTCCTCGGTCCATATAAGGTAAATTCTTATAGTTTTTAACATGTGTGTCTTCATGATCTCTTGATAAACTTTCTGATCTATAAAATCAAATGTTTCTCTGACGAGGATCGACCCACTGAGCTGATACCTAAACTGAGGGGAGTTCTCACAAACCCCAACTGTGAGTTTTACCCAAACTTTGTGGCGATCCACACTTTGGCGACGTGGTGCAAAGCATCCTCTACTGAAGCATTGAGAGACGTGGAGATGGGTGAGTGTATTTTGGGTGGTTGTTTCAGTTTCTAAATTGTTTTATACAGTTTGTTTCATCTGTTGACAAAAAGAATAAGTTGAAGCCCAAAATGCATTGAGCATCCCTGATTGGCTGGCTGCAGTATATATTTTAGGTCCCGCCCCCTTCATGTAAACAAATAGGAAATTGTCTTTTACTAGAAAAAAGGAATCGCACCTCAGATACGTTTTTTCAGGTGTTGATTTATGGAATTTTTACTTTGTATGTTTGTTTTTCTAATGTGTTTACTTGTAATCATTTATTTAATGCTTTAAAAGTGGGCGGGGCTTTCAGTGCAAAGACAGTAGTTCCTAAGATGCAAGATGACAGTGCCTGTAAACAAGATGTTTCAGATTTACTCTTGAAAAACAGAAATAGATGGAGACACATCATCTATCTTTATATTTGTAAATGGTCCAAAGTATAAAGCGCAATTCAAAACATTTGACAACTAGTTTAGGTTAATTGGACATAGATAACTCGTTATCTCCTTTTGTTGTGATGATCCAGGTTATTTACTTGTGATAACACGTTATCATGTCATTATCTGATTATAAAATCAGATTCCTGGTAACACAAAGGTTAAAAAGAATCTCAAGATGACACTTCTCGTGATAACAGATTATTCTGTAATCTGCAGACGTGACTTGACTTCCTGTTACTGGAAGCAGCATCAAGTAATGACACTAGGTGGGACTTGACAACAGCTCGTATTAATGAACAAAGACAAAAGAAGAGACTGATTTCTCCAGATAAAATCTGTTTGATCATCTCAAAATGAAAGAATAATCTGCTCAGGGATTTCAGAGAATCACATATAAATGAGTAACTTCAGGCAGGCAAAGCTTTGACATGTTAGAAAGTGTCTGAAAGCTTTGTTCAGGATGGTGTTGATCCTTTCAGTGTCAGTGATCTGCAAATAAAATAATCCAGCAAATGTATTCAGCATCTAGATGATTATAAAAATTGTAGTTTAATAGTAAATAGATCTGGTGATCCAGTTATTCAGATGTAAATGCAGGTTCTCTGACATGTTCATTGTTTATGTTCTATTATAAAAGTCTGTTGTTTGTGTCGAGCCTCATCGACTCTGACTGTCTTCCACCAGCAGGCGACGAGGAGTCGATCTCCTGCTACAGCCCCCAGAGAGCCCTGACGCTGGCTCTCACTGACTGGCTGCAGGAGTTTATGAGAACAGATCCACCAGCAGGTAGAGTGCCACAAAAACTCCTCTGATCATCTCAGAATTGAAAGAGGAAGGAATAATAAGTTTGTTTCTTGGTCATCCAGCTCACCTCAAGAAGAAGTCTTCAGGCGAGGAGCCTATGCAGACAGATGTGGGTGAGGGTCCCTACATTCCAGGTCCAGGGGAGAACCCGTTATATACAGCTGAGCCTTTGACTCTGGATGACCTGAGGCTGCTTTCAGACCTCTTCTTCTTACCTTATGAATACGGGACCAGAGCTAAGAACATGCTGGAGGAGCTGAACTGGCTCATAACTCACAGACAGGCTGCTGCTGCTCAGACAGCTGAGGTAACGTTCATGTTTTTAAACAGATTATTTTAACGATGTCCAGAGCGATACCTGACTTTAACGGTGTTTCTCAGACTGAGGAGTGGCACTCTAAGGCACAGTCGTTCGACAGCAGGTGTGAAGACGTGGTGCAGATGTTCAACCGTCTCTCCAATGCCCCGAACCGCAGCATCCTGTATGATCTGTACAACTACATCTGTGACATCAAGAGTGGGGTCGGTCTGGCTCGAGCCTACGTGAAAAGACTCGGTAAGAAAATGTTTCCTAATCAAATAATGATCTATTACCCAAAAATTACATACAAGCGTTTAACCTTTAACCAGTTAAACAAATCCAGATGTTCCTTGTGATATAAATGAAGTTATAGCTATTGGTTCCTTTGGTCTGCAGGAGGTCAAGATCGACCATCAGCTCAGTTAATGTGTGATGATCCAGAGCCCTGGGACTTCAGAGGAGGCCTCTCTGGAGAGTTCCAGGTAACTCGTGTTATGTTCATTAACAACGAATCGATGCTCACTGATGACTGTTAATAATATCACACAACATGTATTAAAGTACTACATTGTTTGTGTTTTCAGAGGATGCTGCCAGGACACGGAAACAGGGACCTTTTCAAACATCCTCCCATGACTCAGGTTTACTGCATACGCCTCTACTGTGACGAGGACAAGGTGAAAATCTTGAAATTTTTTAGTCTGAACTTTCCAAAAGATTCTGCATGATATTGTTTTCCTGTTTTAGACTGAGGTGCAGAAGATTTTTGCGGAAATGCATCAAGAAGGAAAGGACCAAACCCCTCCGACAACGCTGCCTCTCATCACTGATCCGTAAGAGTTCATTTCAGTTCAGCAACAATTCACAACAAGTCCAGTTCACATCAGAGCTGATGATATACAGTATATGACTGATACAATAAGATTAGTAAAATCTGAGAGAACCTTTAAACAAAATAGTTTTAATATTTATTCAAAACATTTCGGCTTTTATATTGTCTTAAATGATGATTTCCTGTTTTATTTCAGCCTGTCAGCAGGAGAGCTCCCCCCCTCTCCTCAGTGTGCGCTTGTTCTCGAGGATGACTTTGGGATTTGTGGTTACGCACTGGCACTTACTGATGCTAAACCAGCTGCAGCAAAGATTCAGGTAAGTCAGTAGATTTGTCTTCTGTAATGTAAGAGGAACGAGTTAACGTAATGTTTTCCTGCTTTATTAGAGAGCAGTAAGCAGCTCAGTGTTGGAGAATTTCCCCTCCCTGCTTGTTGTGCAAGTGCTTCCACGTGTCACTGATCCATCTCCGGCCAAGCGGATGACCGGTCAGCTGTTGTCGTCCATCAGGAGAAGCGGTAGGTCGAGACCAAGTCTGAACTGGTGCAAAGTTAAAGATTCACCACAAGGGGGAGCTGTTCAGTTTTACTACTTCCAATCTTTTATCTGAACACCTTCATCTTAAAGTTGATGCTCATGTCTGAATGAAATAATTGATTTTATTGATATTCGTGTTGTTTTTATTAATCACTGATATTTTAAACTTTTTTGTTTCTCTTTCAGGGTCCAGAGGAGTTTTTTGTGAGTTGAGGCTAACTAATCGGAGGATGCTTGACTTCTACTCTAAACTCGACTCTTTTAAAGCTTTACAAGTAGATGGTCTGCCTAAAGACATTGTTGTCATGGCAACAAGCCTGTAAAAAAACTTTCCTCAGTTTGAAATGTTGTGAGAATAAATGCTTTCTTTAAAGCACATTAAATGAGTTTTAATCAGATTATCCGTGTGAACCTTGTTTCACTGCGGCTGATCAACTAAACATGAAGCTATTTTGTAAACAAGCCAATTACAGTTTCTTGTGATTATTTTTGTGAAAATGGATATTTTTCAACTAATAAAATAAATGTATTCATACCGGACATGTTCCAATGCACATGTGTTAATGTAACATATTCAAACACAGGCTTATAATACGGGATAGTGTTTTTATTTATTTAAAAACACAAATGGAACATTTTATTAAATTAAATACCCATTGGTTGATGTTTTCTCCCTTTTGACATATACATTTTAATAATTGCCCCAACATTTGTGCAGAACCAGGTCCAAAACAACATGTTTGTAGTTTATATACACGGATCAGCCACAACAAACCACGTGATGTGGTCCCGTTTCATGGTGCTAAAACAGTTCTGATGCACTGGGATGTTGATCTGAAATTTTTCCTTAATAAAGGAAAAAAAAAACAAAAAGCTCAGAGCAGAACATTATTGAAAGAAGGTGGCCTCCCGTCACCCTTCAGTTGTTTTAATGTTGAGGCTGTTCAGCTGATATAAAGTGACAATGAACATCAGGACAGTTTAAAGTGTCTAAACAGTAAAACAGATCAAGGACGAGATTTCAATAACAGACGTCTCTTTTTGTTGCATGTTACCCTGAGAGTCTGAGCAGCAGAGGAGGAAGACTCAACCTCCTTTTGCACATTAGAACCCTGTTTACAACAAACTGGAACACTGTACAAAATCTAACTGAAGAAAAAGCTACAATTCTCAAATTTATTTACATAAATCTGAAAATCTCACAAAAATAATTCCAATAATAAAATACGATTTTTTTAAAAAATGTGCTTATTTTAAATTTGAAGACATTAACAGTTTTCAAATAAGTATGAACAAGCAAAACAAAAACTAAAAAGTTGCATAATGCCCATAAATCCCAGTTAATTAAAATTGAATGAAAAAGGACCGAGTATAACGAGTTCCGATGTTGAGAGTCTCAGCGCTTCAAAAGACTTGTGTATCTTTACATTGAGAAGAATTCAATAACGGCATTGTATTTGGTATAAAACGACAAAAACAATTAGAAATGTTAAATAAGACTGAAAATATATCAAATGTATTCAGGACGAGAGTGCAACAAGTTTGTGCCGCAGCATCGACTCCAGTAGAAAAATCAGTTTTATAGCATTAGACTGTAAATATGGGAACGGAAAATGTTTTTATATAAAACATCTAATTCTTAAATTCTCCTTGTTACAGCGGAGAAGAACCAGAATCCCTGTTTTTATTATAAAAGAAAACCAACCACAGCAAGGATGGGAAAATATTTCTGATTTAAAACAAGCTTGAAATAATCCCAGAGTCTTTAATCTGGACCTTTCTGGTCTTGGTGTTCTAACCCAGCTGTTCCACTCAGAACTAGCAGCACTGATAGAAAATGGTTCTGAAATTAAATGGTTAAAATCTTGTTCTGCTTGGCTGACTGGAGATATCAGATGTGATTGGAATATGAAAATATCCGTTTGGGTCAGTAAAACTTGAAACGAACGTAACAGCTGACATCTTTTAATTAAGGTTGTTGGAAGTTTTAATCAGAGAAACTCAAGTCCTTCATACTTCACATTTCCTATCTTTGTCTCAGGCATCAGCACCTGACCGTTCAGCGTTAATCCAATGATGTATGTAGCAATCCTGCCCGCATCCTCCTCTGACTTTAGAGCCAAGATGATCTGATCATCTGTGTCTGGAACAAATTTAAATGAGGAGAAGCCGTGGGTGGGATTTAAAGGTCCGAAACGCCGTGTGGTTACGTGGCTAAAGTCGGCAGGGCAAGACAGGAGGAGGTTGGTAGCGCGCCGCTCGTCTGCAGTCTCTTCATAGCGCTCATGGCTGGCACGACGAGGTAGGAAGAACCAGCGCTGGAGAAGCTCGCTCCAAGCTGCTGATTCATGGATAAGGTAACCTGTGGGACGAGGAAAAGTCCAGATTTATAGCAACACTTATTTTACTGCTTCAGCACGCCTGATTTCAATGAATGAACCCTTATCAGACTTCAGCCAAGCTTGATGATGAGCTCAGGAGCCGACCCATTTACACAGTAAAACAAAAAATATGCTGCGTAGGCATCAGTGTGCCAAGTGATTTCACACAAACACCAAGTTCCTCTCATGAATCTAATGAGACTTCAGCTGCAGGGCTCAACACGAGGGACCAAGTGCATCAGTCTGAGTGATTGTTTTCCATTTGTTGCACCTAATCCTGATGATAACAACATGCGCGTTCACTGACTGTTGGTAAGTATTGTGGTAAATGTTGTGGAAAATGGGTGTTCCAATGATAAAAAAATAATCGCAAATCATCACTAAATATTCACCAATAATGTCACAATCACGTTTTTAATATCATGCAGCTCCAATCTAATTTTTTATCATCCAATAAGAACTACGTGTATTAATTCTGTCAAATGATTCTTGTGTCAGACAGACTGAATAAAAACAAACGGTCGGTCGGTACCTGGAGGACTGATTCCAGCGGCGCTCCGCAGGGCGTTGTAATAAGGCACCCAGTTTTCATGCACCACTTCACCTTTATAGCCAATGACTTTTACCCACTCTGGGTTGTTGTTGATGACTTCTCCTGATGTTGTTGTCCACTCCTTCCCCAAGCCTCCAACAAACAGCTGCTCGTCCTTCACTGCCAGCCACTCAGCCTTGAATCCTGATAATAAAGGATTGGACTGTTGAAGACAGCCGTGTGGATTAAGTTTTGTTTAACGGCCTCTTAGAGCTTAAAGACTGACCTTTAGAGACTGAGCCGTCTCCATCAGGTAATATTACCCAGGGAATGGCTCGGTTTCCCTCGATCCTGTACACCACACCTGTACGGTCATCTACACTGTACAGGTGACCGTTGAACACCACCAGCTCGGACAGCTCCATACCTGCAGTGGCGTTAATAAGACTGTTTTATATTAAATTAGAACCAACAGATGAGCTGATACAACATCACATACCTCGTCCTTTCTCAGCCAGATGGCTCTCCAGAGTGACTGTGTCTGCATCCCATTCCACTTTTAAACTGTCGGCGCTATCTGAAACAGTCAGGTAGCCTCTCTTCATGTAGCTGAACCACGTCTGATCCTTGGAACTTTGTGACGCTGTGTCCAGATCTGCAATAACTCCAATACGATAGCGAATGCCATGCTGTGTTCTCTCTGGTGGACTTAACGGGTAAGTATTGTTGTAAGCTTTTTCCCTTTTTTGGTGTACAGCTGTGCTTTTAGTATCCCTGAAAATGCCCCTCTCAGCCTCACTGGCCCCTGGAAAGCCATGAACCCTGCTTTGGTAGTATCCTTTGGTGGGGGATTTTCTGTCCCCTGTTGTCCGATGCAGATATAACGTGAGCACTAAAGCCAGCAGGGTGGTCAGAGTTATCGCTCTCCATCTTGGGTGGAAGCGCAAATCTGAGGCAGCAGCTTGTTTCATGGATGCCAAGGCCAGCAGAAAGCCTCGGACAACAGTTCGTAAAGAGCTCATGAAGGTCTGGACCTCATCCTCTGAGTCAGGTGTGGGCTGGGAGTGAAACCTACCACGTACATCTGAGCATGATGGAGGGTAACGGAAAAATAAATGAACTCCAACACATTAAAGCATAATTTAATTCATTTCAAACACAGAAATGTTAATTTAACTGTGACAATTTGCTCTAATAATTTGAATGCCCCTGGTTGGTTTACAATATTCTCCTCAAATAATCAAACTAACAAACCATCAGGACAAATAATTTGAGTCTAACAGATCTTATGTTATGTATGTTAGTCAAGTCTTTGTAATGTATAATAAGATGTTTTACTTAAGTAGCAAAAGATCAACATTCCAGCTGTATTTTGGATGATAAGATGCTTCAGGAAATCATTACAATGTTCTCAGACACAGGAAACTCCACAGTTACGACACGCTGCCTGTAACTGAGGCTGTCTGCACACAGCCAGCGTCTTTACACATAAAAACAGTTTAAAGCGGCTTCCAGGGCCAAAACCAAGAGTAACACACACCATCAACACGTTGACAGTAAAGATCTTGTGTTTGGGAACATTATTTGGAGATACAGAACAAACCGTTGCCTCATCAACAAGATAAAATAACACAGACATCCGATAGATTAAGATCAAGCTCATATAACAAAAAGTCTGGGAGGTGAGGTGATCAGACAAGTTACCTGCTGAAATCTGAGAACTCTGCTTGTTTTGTGAGACCAAGAAGGCCAAAGTGACCATCAGCCTGAAATAATGTCAAACTGACAACACAAAGCACCTGACTGACACAACGCTGACACAACTTTACCTGCAGTATAATTCAGTTTCTCACTGATTATGTTAAAAACCGATGGGTGAAAATGCAAATGAATTCATAAAAATATCTGCCAACAATGTATTTAGATGAATCCAGGATCTTACATCATCTAATTCCCCCGGTGCCTCTTCAGCAGTTCTCTAAACAAGTTCCCGCTTGCCAACTAACACCCTCTTTACACAAAACAAGCAATAATGACCTTATTGTCACTAAAGAATACAAGGCCCATGTTCCCCCCTCCTTTTGCACCACAAACCCAAACACTGTCTTGTCTGTATGCTGTATGAAGAATTAAATTATTATTCACCCGTTCTTCGCCTCTTCTCCCCTGAACGCTCTGCAACCGTCATGCCGTTGTCCTTCGCACGCATCCCACATTGAAAGTCCAGCCCTCATTTCCACATGAATACCTGTCCTTGTCAAGTCTCCTCCTTTTCTTTCCAGCACACCAACTCCCAAGTTTCTCCATGTCCCTTTCCAGCCAACCACCAGTGTGTCAGACGCTTAATAATTAATTAGGAAGAAGTAACTTCCTGAACATACTGGAACTTAAAGTTTTAAACTATGTAATAAACTGAATGTTCCAGCTGTTTTGTAAAGGCTAAACATCCAGCATCACCTTATCAGTTTTTACTTCATGGAACATTTACCTTGATGGTGTTCTTTTTGTCTAAATAAATTAAAAAATGATCAGAATATGACAGTTCAGATAATACACAAAATTTTTTCTCTGAAGTGTTAGTATTTTTTAAAAGTTTTAAATATTTACAATGTTTTTTGCTTTGTTTCTTTTAGAAAATGTTGCATTTGATCAAATATTTTTGTCCTTTTTGTTATTTTCTACATTAAACTTTTTCAGTGGATTATTTTAAATGAGGCTGGTAGTTTTCATGTTGCAATGTCTTCCTGATGTGTGAAATGTTTGTTTTTTTCTTTGGAAGGGATGTTTGAATTCAGTGTTATGTTGCGTTTCAAACCTCATAAATCACATAAAACATAAGACACATAAAAATAAAGTGTTGGAACGTCCATGTAACATCGGGACATTTAATGTTTGCTTTTTTGAAATAAAGTTTTCACTTTATTTTATAGCTTTTGGTCATTTCCAAACTTCAAGGGTCTGTCCTTCGGTATGATGACCTGTCTGAGATCGGAAAGAGCCGAAGATTACCGAAACATCTGCTTTGACCCGACTGCACCGCTCGGTGGAACATTATGTAACGGATGTCCAGAAGATAATTAGCCACATTAAGTTTTAACCGTTGGTTGTCATTTGTGCAAAATAAATACAGATTTTTTTTGTTGCTCTTTACTGTCTAATAGGATTTTTTATTGCGATTATTGGTGAGGATATAACAAGTAAATCATTACTGTAATTTATTGCCTCTGTTTGAACGAACAGGGCTAAAACTCCGACTTTTTGAAAACTTTGACAAAACCAGAGACTTTGTTTATACAAGATAAATAAACCACGGTCTAAAACCGAAAAGACTAAACGTGTTAAACTCAATAAATGATCTGAAAGAATAGGGAACATCATTTCAAGAAGTCCTTCCTCCCAGAACGAGATGTTAACGAACATTAGCAACATGGCTAACACTAGCTGACAACTCGAGCTCCTTATTTACAATGATCAGGCTAATGTTCTTACCTACAAAGAAGCTTAACTGTGTAAAGAGTTTACCGAGCCGAGGTGAGAGGACTCACCTGATGTGGGGGCTCTGTCCGCTCCGAGTCTGACAGGCTGTTGGAAAGAAGTATCTGACTCCTCCTAGCCGAGACTTTAGAATGGATCAGCTGGACGTCTGACTCCGACATTCAGATTATTTCACAACACCTGTGACTGATACTGAACTACTGTTGGCAGTATGTTCACAAAGGATGCTTACCTCAAAAAGAAATTACAAATAAACATCACATTTCTAACCTCCTTCACCACTGACACGGTATTAGTCATTGTAATGGATCACCTTTGAGCAACAACACAATAACTACAGGTTGTAATTTGAACGTGATCTGAGGTAAGATTTTATTTCAACAAATGCTTCGGTTAATTTGTCAAGTTACTTGATTTTCATACAGCAATTTTCAAAACAAAACTGATTATTTTTATTTGGAATAACAAGGCGAGTCTAAATTTAATCAAGGGGGAAAATAAATTGAAACTTTATTTCTGTTTAAATTCAAACATTAATCCCAGAAGGGAAATTAGATGTTGTTTTATAGAGGGTTCTAGCTGTAGACCTTAAGGATCTCCTGTAGTGGTCTGTGTTGGATAAAAAGCTTTTGACTGAAGACCCCCTGTTACTGTGTTGAAGAGGATAATAACATATTTTTGAACTGAATAGAATCACTGTTGTCCTCCAATTCAGCCTGCTGGATTGAATTAATTTATACTCAACTGAATAATAAAGAATGTCACAGTGAACTAGATTTTTTCTCAGCTCCACTTCTGAATAGTATGAAATTTAAGTTAAATAAATGAAAATAATAAAAAACAGACATATCTGTTAGATTCATGGCAACTAAGATTTACATTCCACCACATCAAAGAACTGAACACAACTACTCTCAAATATAGATTTATTGAGTATCCTCCTTATGATTTACAGTTATAAACAGGATTGTTCACATCAGCTTACGCGATATCAGGTTTACATTATGACCCCAAAAAACCCAAAACATGTTCGTCACAATTTTATCACTTCTGCATCTTAAAATTTCAATTCCAACATCAAAATTCTTCAATTTTCCTGTTAAAGATACTGAAGTGCTGCTGAAGTTACAACAAAAAACGACACTTGTTGTCCAACAAGCAGATTAACTGATGTGGTACAGGTCAAGCAAATGAAAACAAAACAACACAAACCAGACAGAACCGCCCTTCTGTAGAACACTGGAAATAAGCCAAAAGATTATAATCTACTCTACAACATCTATTATTGTTGTTAAGCAATCTGTTTATAACTGAGTGCAGGTAGTGAAATCAGACACGGCGCCCTGTGGAGGTTTCAGGAACACAATGTTCTAAGATCTAAATGTATTTAACAACATTTATTTAGGCCTTTTTCCACAAACATAAACTTGGTTCAAAATAAATATTAAAACAGCAAATAAGACGATAACATTGTTGTAGACTGACAGAAACTTTAATACAAACCTGAAAAAAATGCATATTTTTACAGAAGTGGTGCAGAAAGTGTTTTGGGGTCTGTGTTGATACAGAAGTTTGTTGGTGTCAGTCAGTTCCAACACTTCAGCTCTTCTCCATCATCTTCAGAAGAAGCTACGGAGAAAACACAGTGTTGGTACATGTTCCTCATTTCAAGACTCAACTACTCGAATTTCCAGAATTCTCCTGGCAACATCCAGATCTGATGGAACTAAGTGAATGTTTATCATGAAGAAATAAAGATCCAGATGTTTAAATGTACGGAGATTTTAGAGGTAGATGAGCTAACAGCTGGTTCAGGCCACTGCTGCTGATAGACAGCTGATTTCTGGTGTAAACAACGTTCTATGTATGTAACAGTAAAAGTGGTGTAAAGTTAAATAAAACATTGTTTAGAAAACATTTAGGAAACATTTTAGAAAACAGCTTGAAAGTGTTTTTGCTTCCGCACCTTGGTCAGGTGATACTCCTCATCTACCAGCTGCTCGATGATACTAAAATGATCTGTATTCACCACATCCTCCATGCTGACGTTCAGACCTGCTGCCTCCAACGTCTTAAAGAAACAACAGATGCAATCAGAAGGAAATTCACCCACACAGGAGATTTGAGCTGTTAATCACATGTTCCAAATGCGACTCATTAAAACAGAAAGGATCTTTAAACAAAGTTTGATTTAATTCTGGTTTGATGGATTCTCGGTTGTTGGTACTGACTTTGAAGAATTCTTCTGATTGCTTGCGGAACTCTGGCGAGTCGTTCTCGGCTACAGCGATGACGATCTGACAGCTGGAGGAGGAGAGTTTGAGTTGAGAAACCAGCTTGCTCGGGCTGTTCCTCACCGCCACCTCCCTGCCAAAATCACACGGTCAGAAGACAAAAGGAATGAGGCACCGAGTGGCACCGCCAACTCGCAGAACACAATCAGACACAGAGACTTTTACACCCACAAGTCTCCACAATGCTGCCTGTAACAGACACTAACACGTGTATCAGAAACAGACAACCATATTTCTCTGATTTCTTGTTGGACGACTTGTCCACACTTGGGTTTTATGATTGAAGACTGTCTCTGTTTCAAACCTCGTACAGAGATAGTGAAAGAAACAGAATATGATAATAGATTTATATTTTAGGAGCAAGGCTTTCTTTTCTTTTGAGATTAAAAACAAGATTGTTTCAGCCTCCTAATTGTCTGTCTTGGATTTTGCTGATCTTTCGTATTTCCATCATGGCACTTGGTACGATCCACCATGGAAAGTATTGACCTGTTTATTAAAAACTCAGGTTGGACAGACTTATTTCTGGGTCTAGGCTGCAGCTTGTTTTGGCCAGGACGCTCTTCAAGAGATTTTAAATCTCAGCGAGAATTTCTTGGCTTAAAATAAAATAAAAATACACTTATTTCAGCTTGACTGTTAACAGCTGTCTGTCGTTTTGATTTTAGCAGATTACAAACATTTAACAGGAGCTTTTTAATTCTATATTCTCAGATCATTTAAATGTTTTAATCTTGAGTGAAATATTCAGAACATTTGGTAAGAAGACAAAAAATACCAGTTTAATGTGTTAAATATTGAACTAACAGGAACAAGACATCCTTACTGGTTATTCTGACATCTGATCTCTAAAAACAGTGACGAGCTACTTTCCTGTTAAACTAAAATTACATTTATCAGACATCATTTCATGATCTAATCGCTGCAGAATACAGCCCCTGTTTTAATGTCTGGTGTACCCAGAATGCACCAGGGTAACAGATACAGTTCAAAGTGGTCTATAAATCCTAAAAATGAGATAAAATGCTGCTCCCAGACAATATTTGACAGTTCAAAGAATATATATGTAGATTAATTTCAATCTGCTTTCCATATGAAGTCAAGTGCTGATAAATTTTGGGTAACTGAAAGTTGCCTGTATAGTGTAAACGTAAAGCTCTGATCCTGAGTGTGTCTGCATGCCGACTTCCAGGATTGAGTTTTATGCAATAAGACCAAAAAAAAAAACTTAAAATCAATAATATCTTACAGGGTTTTATAATCAATACAGCAAATGTGTGAATGTTATCTGTCTCCATGTGGCTCTGTGATGAACTTCTGACCTTTCTATTGAACATGAAGATCATATTTTTAGATAAAAATGTTCCCATTTGTGAGCAGATTTAAATATTAACAAGCAGGTACGAAGGTTTTTTGTTTTCAAGCAAAATAACAAATCAATGAGCAGTTGAATAAAAGTGAACAATGTTTCTGTGAATGTGTTTCTGATGTCCAGGATCTGATCAGGTACCTACTCAGTCATCTTCAGAGGCTCGTTGACGTAAGTGGATAGGATGGGCAGGAGGTCGTAGATACCACTCACAAGGAAAGCACCTTGAAAAAAAAATAAGAGAAACAAAGAACATCAGTCTCATGATCATCTTCTGAGATACTGATGAAAAGACCAGATCTGACCTTTGATCTGAGGTGTGAGGCTGTACTGAGACCAGTCGGTGGCGAGCACCATGGCAGCCAGGTGAGCCCCAGCAGAGTGACCACACAGATAAATACCCCTATACAACAAGCCAGAAAGAGCTCAGTGACCTTCTATATGAAGTAAAAATGAATCAGTGTAATTCACTGTGGAAGTTACCTGATGTGAGAATACTGCTGAACGACAGACACGACACTCCTGCGAACCTGCGACACCATCAGGTCCATGTTACCTTGAAAAGCAGACAGCTGACATTTTCAGTTTATCTCCTTTAATCTTCAACCTTTCCACAGGAACAGAAATTAAAGAACTCTACCTTTAGGAGCAATGTCGTAACCAACGGCAACCACTACTACACCCTTATCATTGAGTGGGACAGCCATGAATCCAGACTCTTCCTTGCTGGATGGATTTAAATAGAAGCCGAAGTTAAAAATTAAAGCATCACTAGTAAAATTATATTGAATTACAAAAAAAATCTATTTTAAGCACAATACAAACAAATAAAAATAATTTATTTGAAGAAGTCTTTTGGATGAAATGTTAAAAAACAAGTCCAGATGCCTTTTCATGACAAACCTTTTGGATTGACGTCTTCAGACAACTAAAATCTACATAAACATGCAGAACCAGAACAATGAAAACTTCAAAAGATTTTGCATTTGACATTCAAACAGTTGCCTCCCTGTAGCATTACAGACATCTAATTCACCAAAAAACAATGGCAGCGTTTGGGACATTTCTGCAGCGGGTCTGGCAGTGATGCTTCTTTGGTTTTGGAAAAAAAAACCTGAATGTTTTTGTTTGCACCAAGTTGGATTTCACTCGATTCTGGAAACAATTTCCTTTTCTTTAATCCAGATGGGGAACATCTTGGAGGAAAGTAAGTTGAATTTTTTGCAGACATGGTTGTGTTTCTCTTCTCCACAGTTACAGTAAATCAACTTGCTGCAGAATCGTGGCCAACCAGAGAACTGAGGATGAGCATTTCAACACACTAGATGTTGACTGAATGTTAAGATACAAACACCAGTCTTTAACTAACTTCTTCTTGCGGATTATTAAGATATACATAACTTAAAGTCAATGCAGGAAACATGTTTACTGAAGCTCCTGTTTAAGTGCTGCAGATTTTCTGCAGAATCAGAACACCAGAACCTTTGATTTAGGGTAAAAAGTTGTACCTGAGGAACTGCCAGTAGCCTCCGTGTATGTAAATAACCAAGTTGACATCTGAAACAGATGAAAACACATCTGTTAATAGTTGTGTGTGGTACAAGCTTCTGCATACCTGAAACTTCATGTCGTGTCTGTACCCAAAGAGTTGGTCCTGGGAACGTACACATCCAGTTTCTCACCATCTCCCTCTCCATATGGGACGTTAAGTAAAGCTTGAGTCAGACTGCGAGCTCGATCTGTACCTGAACAAAACATAAAATCAAAGCATCGTGGTACAGATGCTTAACTCTATATATAGATCCATATTTTTATTCCTCGCCCCAAAAAATATGAATAAAATTATTCAATTCACAGACAAAACGACACACAGACATTCCACACCATGGCACAACCTTCTCCAGGTGGAATGCAGCAATCATTAGTACACTTCTGCATGTGAGAAAAATATTACTGTGATTAAACAACCACATTTATTAAACTTAAACGTAAAAAGCATGTTTGCTCCCCTCTTCCATTAAGTCCTTGCGACTCTCATTTATTGGTCTAAATAATTTTATAATTCCAAAGAAACACTGACAAATCTACTGATAATTAAATACAAATATAAGTTATTATATAAGTGTTTATCTATGGGGTTTTTTAGTAACTACACTACACTAATTATTCACATGTGACAGAAGGCGTGGCACACTTTAAATCCAAATGTTCTACAAATTTATTCCAAAACGTCTACATGCCCAAATAGTTTTGAATTACTGTACACACTAAAATCTGCGTGTCTCATCTGTTAAACATGCTGCAAACTTAAACAAGCTGCTTTTCTGTCAGAATGGGTGAAAACTTCATTATAAATCTCTGAAAGGTGCCTGCGTTTTACCGGGTATACAAGATATGGCACAACACCTGTTTCCTGTAGCTCTGCTAGCCAAACTACTCGACTTACTGTGAAGAAAATTATCGTCTTGCCTGAAAACAAACCGACCTTCCTTTAAAGCTTTTACGTGGGCCTTAATCACGTCGTCGGCCGCCATCCTGTGGGACCACCTGCTGGGTGAAAACTGCCTCTCCAGCTCCTGTTTAACAGAAAGACGCCTGTGAGCCGCTCGGCCATTAAGAAGACGTCAAACACCGGGAGGGATAAAGACGCGGTGAACTGCGCCCTCTGCTGTCAGGTAAGAGCAACGGACCTGAAAATCAGGGGAAATACATCAAAAGAACTTTGGACTAAAACTTTTATAAAACATTAACGACCAATTATAGAAAAAAAAATTTCAACAACAGTCACTAAAAAAGGAATCGTTATTTAAGAATTGTAATCAGTACTGCACTTTTTAAATGTATTCAACATACATACAATTCTTATGAAACACTGATCTGACAGTATGCCTGTGCATTTAAAACAAATTATTAAACAAATGTGACAGAAATAATATAGAAAATATATCTTAAAATAGCCATAAAATAAATAGTATTTCCAGTTTTTATCTGAGAGTAGAGGTTTTTGACGTTACTTAATTTACTCAAAAGATATAGAGATAAATAAAATGATATTTACTTTTGATCATTATGAATTTTGTTTTCAGTTTGATTACAAATTAAGGGACTCACATAATACTGAGGTTACAGTAAAATATCTATATCGTCTATATATTATCTCTAAAAATCCATGTGGTTCGCAGATAATCTCTTGGATTATTTTGTATGTAGTTCTGATTCTTCTCCCATCAGCAGTCTGACTCAGATAAAAGAATAAACGCTAAATTCTTACGTCTTTCTTCATTTGAGTCCAATGAATCATTTTATCTCCTTCTGTAACGCAAATCACTGCTGAGAGAAAAGATCCAGCCACCATCTGCTAAAACCCTGAACTTTAGTCTGATGATCCTCACTGTGTAAACACATCAACCAAAATTTATGTCCCTGCCTCCTGGTAAAAACTTCTTCCGATCACTTTTCAACACGGAAGGTCTAAAAGCGGAAGAGAACGAATCTGGCTGGTGGTTAATTATTATTTCAAAAGTACTCTCCAACTCTCTATTATTTTGGTATTTATAGAGTCACAGCTGAGCTGGATGCTTTTTAAAAATAACTTTAGTAAAGCGACGTTCTAAAAAACAACTAAATAGAAGAAGGTAACAGTGTTTGACGATATTATAGGTTTAAATGCAAGTTACGTGATAACAGCGTTACTTCTATTTATAGCTAAAAGTACCAAAAGACGGATCATCTAGATTAAGAAACACAAATTAATTCATTTTTCCAATAACGACATAAAGAAAACAAGCTTTTTGTTTGTCTTTGCGTCTTTATGTTTTCCGCGCTGAGCGACAACTGGAGTCACGCCTACTTTTACATTTACGAAGCTGATTGGTTGTTAGTATCACGTGGGTTGACGTTCTTACACGTCTTTCAATAAATACGCCGCCGTGAATGAGCGCGCGGTGTTTGAAAAATTGTTGTGGCTCGTAAACCTTCGGCAGTTTAATTTAGCAATATTCAACTTTTCCTTTTGTCTGATACGATTTATTGTAGTTTTTGTACATTTTAATCACTAGTACTTTTAATTTAAAATGGATTTTATTGACTCTCCTCTGGGTTTTTCAAACTCTCCAAGAAAAGCGCGAGGACAAATTCAGGTAAGTTTTGCTACATGAGACGAAATTCAAAGAGCAAATAGTGACCAACGTTTATTAAACACGCTTTAAAAGTGCTGTAAAAATAAGCAGAAACGTTTAACATTGCCTCGGCTCTGTTGTTCTCAGATCATCTTTGGACCGATGTTTTCAGGTAAAAGGTGAGTCGATTCATTCATAAATAAACAAACTTCACGTTTTATTGCTGCAGCTGCTCAGTGTTCTTTATGATTTATGAGACATGGATGTTAAAACACAAATTGTGATATTTTCCGCCTTTAACGTCACAGTCCCGCCAATTCTGCATTGTTTTTCCAGCTCCCACCCAGTCATCACTGCTGTTCAACTGAAATGCAGTAAATGTTAATTGAATGTCAAACATCTGCACAGATGGATTAATCGATCTGTTATTTTGTCATTTTGCAGCACTGAATTGATGAGGAGAGTTCGTCGTTTCCAGATAGCCCAGTACAAATGTTTAGTCATCAAATATGCCAAAGACATTCGTTATTCTGACGAAGGCATGGCCACACATGACAAGTAAGTGTCTGTTTTGGGGATTTACAGGTTAATTGTGTGTGTGTGTGTGACTGCAGCATTGATAAAACAGTGAAGACTGGATTCATATCTGTGAACGTGTGCTGCCTCCAGGTGGGGATGTTTCTTGTTGTCTGGATTTTTATTCTCACACTTTGTCCTAGTAAGTTGGTTATTTTGCTCCTGTTTCAGATGTACCATGGAGGCTGTTCCAGCTAACTGTCTGAGAGACGTTCACTCCCTGGCGCTGCAGGTCTGCGTCATTGGAATCGACGAAGCCCAGTTTGTACGTTTGTTTCTATTTGCAGCACATTTTACTGATTCTGAATCTGGACACATTTCATCAGTAACTCACCTGCTTTGTATTTTGGCCTGTAGTTTCCAGACACGGTCGACTTTTGTGAAGAGATGGCTAATTTAGGGAAGACCATCATCGTAGCTGCCTTGGATGGGACCTTCCAGAGAAAGGTGAGAGGATCCTGTTAGTTGGTGCTGCTGAAATATTTCAGACAATGAATGAAACATCTGTATGAACAACTTGTTCATTATTCCACACAGCAGGATCTTTTCTCTGACTGTAATGTAATTATGTCCTAATTTAGAGTCATTGGGAACATTCTAGCTTTAACAGAAACCTTGTTGTTTGGAACTCATCCTGAATCTTCATGTCTGTGTCCTTCCAGCCTTTTGGGAACATCCTGAACCTCGTTCCTCTAGCGGAGAGCGTGGTGAAGCTTCATGCTGTCTGTATGCAGTGTTACAAAGAGGCTGCTTACACTAAGAGGCTTGGTGCAGAGAAGGAGGTGAGGAGGGGAAAAACAATGTCAAATAACTTCAGGGGGTTATTTTGTTTTATATGAAGGACCTTGATCTTTGTCTTTATGAGAAGTAACTCAGTACTGTAGTTTAAAGTCACTCATTAAACACTCATGAAACCTTGACCATCCAGTTTATTCAGCTTTCTTGAAATTTCAGTAATATTCTGTGATGAGCCATTATTTCCCTTTTCACATTGTTTTCAGTGTCGTCGTTTCACTGTATATAAAACACAGACTTCTGTGTTGCAGGTCGAAGTGATCGGTGGCGCTGACAAATACCAGGCGGTGTGTAGAAAGTGTTACGGCGGTCTCGTCAAAGACAAAGAGAACAAATGTTCCAGGGATGAAACTCCACAACACGTCCTGACGGGAAAACAAGTAGAGCCCACATTTCCACGGCAACTCTTCTCCCAAATCAGATGAGAGACAAAAAGACTTTATGAATATGGAATTGTCAATCATTTGTATGAAAAAGCTGCATTTTGCACACCTTTTTCATCAAATTAATCAATTAATTTGTGGTTTATGTACTTGAAAGCACTTATTAGTGTTAGTCTGAAATGTTCCATTTTGCAAAACGTATCACAAAATCTGTTTTATATCTTTAATTGTAGAGTTGTCAGATTTGAGTTTAAATCGTTTGAGCAACATGTTTGATATTATTTATGAAGAAGGAACAGGTGCTTCTCTGTCGAGTCAGAAATACAGAGTCAAATCATTTCATCTTGTTTGTTGTTGTAACAGATTTTAACTGACAATGGTGTCTTTCTTTTGACTATTTCAAACCTGTGCAGGAACCTGTGTGTAATCTAACTCCAACATACAAGTAGAGACTAAAATAACCAGTTTAAATCCTGGTGTGGCTCGACACTGTGAATCTGGCTGCTTTGAGTGGAAACGTATGTACAAGCAGAACAATAAAACATTCTGAAAAACCATCCTGTGATTTATTAAATAAAACAAGTGAATAACGAGGGATCATCAGGTCATTTTCAGGAATCCAAAAATAGTCTTTTATGCAGATTGTTTTTATTTATAAATCATCAGCTTTACTTAAAGATTCTTAAAACTAAAATTCAGATTCTTTTTTACTCACAAATATACACAGAAAACATAAAGGTTCATTTTATACCAGTGATGCTCCAAACAGTAAAGATTTCAACAGAAATTAATTTGTTTTAAATGTTTTGGATCAGGTTAAAGTTCATGTTAAAGGACTGGTTTCTCAGGCTGAAAACTTGCCCCAAAAAGCAAGGCACTGAACATGAACACAGCTGTGATGCCTAAATTCAAAATTTAACCACAAAATGTAATCAAAGGAAATTTTACTTTCATTTCACTTTTCTTTACAAATCCCAGTAAAACATCCTGTTTCAAGTCTTTCCTGCACATTTTCATAAAAAAAAAAACTGACAAGATGTTTATCTACTAATACAGATGTAAAATAAACCAGAACTGATCTCAGTTTGTTTATTTTCTAACGAGTTTCATTTGGACATGAAGCAAAATTGCTAACAGTTATTTGAAGTTGAGAGACACATTCACCCTGCTGCAGGCCGAAGGTTTTAAACTTTGATAAATAAAAAGCAGTTTAATATGACAGGCCTCTAAACTGCTAATCAGAGCTGAGAAGTGTGACGTTCTGCTCTCGGGGTGAAGAGCTGCTGTTTTTTAAAAAAGAAAAGTTGATTTAAACCTGTCAAAAAGTGCTGAGTTATCTAGAAGCTCCGCCCCTTTTGTTTATCAGGAAGTTAGCTGCAGGTTTAAAGGTCAGTTCAGTACATGTAAACCATTTTTACCAACACAAATTTGATTATAAATAAAGAAATACAATTCTTGGCTTGAATCTTTCTGATAGAAATTAAAGAATCATTTTACTGAAGCGCAGATATTTGAGATTTACTGTTCATTTGTAGTCAAGATAATATAACAGTCAGAGAGGAGATGTTGGCTTTTCATTTTCCCAACAAAAACTGTCACTTCAGATGTAATCATTTCATATATCTTCACTAGTAAAAAACTGAAAACAAACATTTTGAAAATGTGGTCTTGAAAATGACATTAATCATAAATCCATTAGCACATTTTTAAGGTACGAAAGATCAAAGAGAAATACAAGTTGGCTTCTTCCACTCTGATTGTTGTTTTCCTTCCAAATGCAACGTCACCCTCCCCCTGTGGGATCAGCTCATATGAGGTATCTTTCATACAAAGGTCAAAGGTTACATGACTTAAACACTAATCTTCATTTGAGGTCTTCAGATCTGATCCCAGACCTGCTGATGGAACAACAGCTTCTGTCCTTTAAAGGTTCACAGCTCAGGTCCTCAAAACACTCTGAATAGTCTGTTTAAATCAAAACCACATCAGTAGGATAGAGATCAGGCACCGTGCAGCATGATGGCGTGCGTCACTTTGCAGATGAGCTGGAACACCCACATCATCCTAAACCTACATGTCATGTCAGTATTTGGGCGGCTGGTAGCTGACGTCCTCCTGCGGCGGGAGGGCTGAGGTGAAGGGAGGCTGCTGGTGCAGGTCAGGCATGTTGCTGGGGTAGGTGTAGGTGGTGGGGGTGTACGTAGTGGGGTTGTAGGAGGTGGGTGCATAGGTTGGAGGGTAGGGGGTGTTTGGATCCGGCGTTGGCACAGTGTAGGTGGAAGCGGTGACATCGTTTAACCCGTGACGGAAACGACCGAGAGCAAAGTAGGTTAGGATTCCCTGCACAATGAGACAAACACACAGGTCATCTTTCACAAACAACTCAGCCACTGGCTCTACGTTAAAGGGTGAATGTTGCACGTGATAAAGTGTGGGAGGGAAATGTATTTAAAACTGAGTCCTTTTAAATGTGACTACAAGACGTTTGACTTGAGACATCTGGTTCCAACACGTTAGAAGCTGGTCTTTGTAAGTCTGGATTTCTTCCAGCTCGAGTGTAAATGGTCATCTCTGCTGACTAAAAGCACCTAACAGGTCTGACTGGATCAAAATCACCACATTAAGAAGTAAAGTGCAGAATCTAACTGACCTGAAAACATCAGGAAGGAAACAACTTATAAAAACTGAATCACCAAAACATGCAACTGTGATTCACAGAATGTTGTAATAATGGTAGAACCTGTTTGTTCTGTCATCACAATGTCCACAGCCTCCTACGGGGAGGGGGGGGGACCACTGGTCTCACAGACATTTTATTATTAAAGTGAAACAAGTCTTCTCAAATTTTATGTTGAATACAAGAAGTAACAGTTATTTAACTGTATAATATGCCCCAAATATGAGAACTCTAATATTTGCTGTTTTTATTTTTAAATAAATGTTCAGATTATTCAGAGTTTTTAAATGTTCCTAAAGGCAGACGCAGGAACATACGTACATAGAGAACATTTGTTTACTCAGAAAACAAGTTGGTTTATTCATCGGGCTTTTAAAAACTTAACAAAACGAGTCACGAGGAGTCTGGACTCCAACAATCACACAAACGTTTTACAAAGAGAGGAAATTCAGCATTGTTTACCTCCACAGAGTGAGGTCATATAGGAACCTGGCGTGACTCGTAAACAACGCTTATGTCCTCCACCAGGAGAGAAATGAACAATAGTGTGTGTGTTAGACTAACGCAGTAGAAGACTCATAGAAACTTGTTCTTAAGACAGACTGAACAAAAATTTTTGGTGTACATTAAACATTATCTTTAAAAAGAATACAAGAACTTTCTTGTCTCTATTAAACATTTTGGCTTTGTGTTCCTCATGTGGCCCGAAGGACCTGTCAGCATTAACAAAACCTGACATTCAGAATCAGATTAACACCCAAATAATATCAATAATCCCCAAAATTCCCTGATTTTGAGTTAGAGGAGTTCTGTCAGAAGTTGTCTAAAATTTCATGACTTTGTGGTTATTTCTTAAGTATTAACCTGTAATATAAAACACTTTATATCTAAAAAACACTGATTAACAGACCTTTCAATCTGTCTGCGTGAAGATTCATCAGGCTTTGCTGGACTCTGATTGGCTAACAAACTAGCCTATCGGAGCAAGGTATACTGTTTCCTGCCCCGCTGCGCATGGCAACAACAGATGTCGTGTCTTCCTGTTTGCTACATCTTATGCTACAGCTTTTATGAAACCTAATAACACCCTGCATAAAGTCAAGTTACAGAAGATTTCTGAACGGGACCAGTAGAGATGGAACTTTAATTATGAGACCAACACCCCTCTAGGCGAGGAGGTGCCTGCAGATAAGACCCGGGTATTTTATCAGGAATCTGTGCAGAACAGCAGAGCCCCCCACAGACCCCACTGCCAAGTTAACGATAAATTCTGGGAGTCTCTCCAAAAATAAACTGAAGTCATTTGTCCCGCAAATCTGGATTTTTTGGCAATATGTACGTTATGGAAGTCCGGCTGGAGCAGTGGCACAACAACGCTGACAGTCGGCCATCTTTGCTACTAAACAACTGAGCTAACTTTGCAGGCGTGGGCTCAACTGCGCAAGCTGATGAATACTAATGAACCAAATCAGTGTGACATCACCATGACAGGATTTTCATACTGGACTGATTCCTGAACCTGCCTCCTCTCAGTGGTAAAAACAGAAAGAGAAGTTATTGTGCAATTTTCACACTCAGTATGAAGCCAAGAACACCTGTGGAGCAAATATATTTAACATAAAAACTCAGGGAGGGGCACCTTTAAACTGTGTTTTGTGAGTGCTTGATAACATATTTACTGTAAACAGGACAACATATCTGTACTCACCCATGTGGCGATGGAGAAGAATGAGAAGGCAATGGCGGCACGTGCGGCGTCCACTGGGATACTGTTGTATTTATCTTCAGTGTGACTCCACTGACTGGCCAATAGGCAGAAGCACGCAAACCACAGGAAGGTCCACGCCCCTAAAAACACACAGACGCATCACTATTTCCTCTCCGCCTGGAAGGTTTTTATAATAAAAACTCAGCTGCAAACTCTGATATGAAAAGTAAATATTCCTGACTAAAACCCAGAAATAAAAGAATAAAATGATTCTCCTTTATCAATCAGCTGAAATGAGCTCAAGCTGAGATTTTTTTTCAGACTATCACGTCTTTGTTTCCATGAAGAATGGCTGACTGTGAGCGATGTTGTGCACGGCTGATTAATGTTTATTTCAACAGACTCTGCAGGGTCAACCTCATGCTTCACCCTGCAGTCATTCCTGTGTTGAACGATGAATAATATGTTTTGTCAGAGAAACATCCAACAAGTGTCTCCAGTTTCTAACGAGGTTCCCACTTAAATAAGAAAACTGAAAAACAAAGCAACAGACAGAGGAAGTGATCGTCTGCATAATTAATGCTACTGTGGTAAAAAGTTTACAAACCAAAACTTCTTATTAATATTCCACAAACACTGAGTAGATTTAATGCTAAGGTAGAAAATCACAGCATACTGTAAACTTAAGATCACATACTGTATATACAAAACAACATTTAACACAATTTATAAATGGATCAATAAAAGTTGCATAAAATATGTTAGAAATAAAAATCATAAGGGTATTTTTTTGGACATGAGGAGATAAATATTCATATGAGAATTTTGAACATTTATGTCATTTATTTAAAGTATATTGGGTTTTTTTATTTAGAAAAAAAAGGTTTTATATTTCAGCAAGACAATATTAAACCAGATCCAGAGTCAAATCAGAAATCACACACCTCTCATTAGGAAACAAAAAAATATAAGATTTCTGAGCTGCACAATTAAAAGGAAATTTCTGAATTTGTAGAAGAGGAAGTTCATCTGGGTTTTTTGTTTTGTTTTGTGTTTTTAAGTAAAAGAAGAGGTGGTGTTGTTTGGAGTATTTGGAGTTACACTGTGCATGGTAAACCATATTTAGAAAGTTGGAGATGATTGTCTTGAAGAATTGATGCTGATAGCAGCTCTAAACAGAGCTAAAGGGAACATTTTCTACCTTTTATAACAAATTAACTGAAACATCTAAAATGTGTCACTTTTACACAAGATAATTGTTTACTGTCTTTATTTTGTCAACACAAACTAGCACTTGTGATGCTATGCTAACTGTAGCAGTACTAATACCTCTGAATCTATCAGAATCTGATCTCTCTCTTTAGCAAACTGATGTCACTCTTATAAATTTCTAATTTTTAATATTTTATAGCAGCTGCTTTTAGGATTAGACCTGCGAGTCACAGCGGATCAGTGGAAGGAATCAGCTGGTATTCTGTATTGAGTTCAGATAACAAGAACACTGTAAAAATATTTAATGTTGGTTTTACTTGAACTGATATAAAATATATTTCACTTGTGTTGTTACAGAGAACAGAAATGTCTCTTAACTGACATAACTTGACTCCTCAATAGAAATTTCTCTCTGATTCAGTCTTTAATATTCATGACCATCACAAATAGCCCCAGTTAAAAAAAAAAATTTGATCTCAAAATATTATTTTTTACATTCTAGACAAATCTCTCTCAGTTTACAGTTTACAAATGCAGAACTGAAGATAAAGTTGATAAAATTCAGAACACTGAACCCCATTATTATAACTACTTTTTATAACTACTAACTTTTTAAAAGTAAATATAATTATACACTCACTGGCCACTTTATTAGGTACACCTGTCCAACTGCTCGTTAACACTTAATTTCTAATCAGCCAATCACATGGCAGCAACTCAGTGCATTTAGGCATGTACACATGGTCAAGACAATCTCCTGCAGTTCAAACCGAGCATCAGTATGGGGAAGAAAGGTGATTTGAGTGACTTTGAACGTGGCATGGTTGTTGGTGCCAGAATAGCTGGTCTGAGTATTTCAGAAACTGCTGATCTACTGGGATTTTCACGCGCAACCATCTCTAGGGTTTACAGAGAATGCGCCATGTCATAAAGCTGGAATCATCTCGGACTGGTTTCATGAACATGACAATGAGTTCACTGTACTCAAATGGCCTCCACAGTCACCAGATCTCAATCCAATAGAGCATCTTTGGGATGTGGTGGAACGGGAGATTCGCATCATGGATGTGCAGCCGACAAATCTGCGCCAACTGTGTGATGCTATCATGTCAATATGGACCAAACTCTCTGAGGAATGCTTCCAGCACCTTGTTGAATCTATGCCACGAAGAATTGAGGCAGTTCTGAAGGCAAAAGGGGGTCCAACCCGTTACTAGCATGGTGTACCTAATAAAGTGGCCGGTGAGTGTATATATATTTGGTAGAACACAGTAGAAAGGAAAAGTGAGATTCTATTTGCTTTGAGACCCTCATTACTGGGTTAGCTGTTTTCTGCTTACCTGATAATCCCAGGTCAGCCATGACGACACGTTTTCTTTCCTGTGCGTTGCTCATGAAAGGCACATAAATGTCCAACAGGAGGAACGCCACACACAACAGGAAGGCAATCACCCCAATACCAACTGTGTAGCTACATGCAGAGTCATTTTGGTTGAATATGCACTTTTCCTCAGAACTGTGAGGCACATTGGTGTATCCTTCCCCTGTGATGGAGCCAAAAACCACAATGGCAAACACCTGCATCCAAACAGAGAAAAGAAAAGGTGACATATAAAAACAAGAACAGGCTGAAACTATTGTTGACAGCTTAAAGCGAGAGGTTTTTAAGGTTTATCCATTAACCACAATTTGCATTCTTTCCATTACTGTACAGACTAGTTTAACCTTCATGCTGTTAAAAGTTAAATCGTGCATGAAAGGATGAAGGTGTGTGTTTTTAAACAGGTCGATTAGTTAGAAACTAACTAAGCTCTCAGTGATGTCACAAGAACCTTTAGGTGTATTTCCTCCATCATATGTAACCAAATGAGAAACCAGCAGAACCTGATAAACAGTCTCTTTTCTCATTACTGACACTTTAAATATCCCTCTGCTGTCAGGTTTCTCTGACTGTCCCGTGCTTGTGGTTGGCTGCTAGCTGCTCTGATTACCCGCTGCACCATGTGACCTACTTCTGAGCGCAGCTGCCTGCCATGTGATTCCAGAGATGCCACCAGCTCGCTCACCACATTCATAATAAGATCTGGGAGGACAGAAAGGGGCCTGTTCAACACGTGGGAAGTGAGAAAAGTTGTGATTCTGGTGGGATGAGAACAGATTTATATAAAATAAAGATCTAGGAGGAGTTACAAAACACAACCTGTATGAGAAAAGTAGGACTCAGTAATCTGGGGTCACAGAATCAAGTTGGGATTAACTAAGTCTGATCAGACATCAAACCAAACTGAGGAGGAGCAATGACATCAATTGTTTTCATACAGGCTGAATTTATTTACATATCTAATGTCAGCACAAGCAGCAGCCTTTTTACATCTACATTCATTGTGACAGAAACTTTAATAATAAAAATAATGATGATTAAATTACAAAAACAAATTTCAATTTGTGGGTTTTTTAGTTTTAGTTTTTGACTCTCAATAAAAAGAAAAATATATAAGACTGAATGAAAATTAAATGATGAGGATAAAATCTTTTCTGATCTGTGGGTCAATTAACTAAAGCTGCCGAGTAGCCCGATGTGAAATGAATGACATTATGTAAATGATAGAACAGAAAGAGAACAAGTGGTGATGCTTTTAAAGATCCCAAAGTCCCCAAATGTACATCTTAAAAAATCCAATCATAAAAGATAGAAGCTGAGAGGGAATCGTAAATGTTTTGATCAGTTAATATTAATAAACTTTCTTTAAACAGGTGAATCAGTTGAGAATTGATTCTTATTTATAGTGAAAACTTGATGCAGTAAAATCAAACACAAACAATGAGAAATTCAAAAGGATTGAAAACATTATATGACTGATTAACATGCCATAGCAACTGAGAAGTCAGATTTACAGCATTTATAAAATTTACTGTCTATTGTAAAGCTAAACAGTAAAACAGGTGCAGGCATCGTGTTCTGTTGAAAGTAGAGTTTTTTTAAAAGATGGAAGCGGCCAGAGGAAATACAAACTACTGGAAGTAAGATTTGTGTTTTGAATAAAGAGGTTAAATATACTGACGTTTCCCCAAGTGTTTTGTAAATAAACTGCCTGTAATGAAGACAATGCTGAGGTCAAGGAGGAGATGAATATATAAATAATGGTGTCAGCAGCAATCACCTGCAGCAAGGACCCAGAATATCTCCTTGAGGGACTCTATTATTTAAGGGCAAGGGATCTGAAAGACATTCCACCTTCTCTGACTGTAAACAACTGTTGGACCAAGTCAGAACACTCTCAGGAAGTCTGTCCAGATAGATCACATGTTCACTGCGTCAAAAGCTTTTACCAAATCAACAAACTGTTTTTAGAGACACACATATGAGCTTTTCAGTGTAGTGATGACGCAACTGAGTCCAGATCTAAAAGGGTATCGCCTTACCTGCCAGCTCCAGATCAGAGGCCCTGTTTACTAATAACATACACCTAATCTAACACACACAGCTCCAAGCAGAGGGCACATTCAGCCCTCAGCCTTCATCTAAAACACCAAAATCTCTTTCAATTCACAGATTAAACTGGTGGTTTAAACTAACTTAGAAACTTTATGTCGTAACCAGCATCATGTCAGATCAGATAGTTTGATCTCACCAGGACTCATAAAACGTCCTGTAAATGAGTAATTTCCCTCAGAGGCTGGATGTGATATATTTCACTGGATAAAATATATGTCACTGTATAAAGTCCCTAAGATTTAGGATTCTGTAGGGAGGAGGGTTTGCCAAGCAACAAGTGATAACAGGAGTATAACATTTACCACAACTTTCACTTCACCTGTTTGAATTCCCCTTTTTAAAACAAAGACCAAATGTCCTTAAACCTTTTAAAAATATTAATTTAGCTAAACTGTCTCAGTTTAAATGAAGATAAAGCAACTGTTTTGATCTGATCAGGCTCTTCCGGAAGTGAATCTGTCAGTCTGTTGTCTGTAGAGTCGACTGTGCGCTGTCACCGAGCTGCTGTCAGCCTGCAGCGGCAGGATACGTGACGCACGCTCCAGACGCACAAAGCAGCGACTTGTTCAAGCAAAGATAAACCACAGATTTTAAAACTGAACACCTGTTCACAGGTAACACTTTCTGCCTCGACCTGTTAAAACATGAAGCCCCACAACTCACCCAACTGAGCAGCCGCACGATAGTTTGCGGCTGTCGGATGAACTTGTAGAAGTCAAATCCTCCTCCTGCGAGCGGAACTCCGTACGCACTCGAACCACCTGTCTCCTCCATGTCTCCGTTTGAGCCGAACCTCCGGAGCTTTCCGTGTAACTCGAACCGAGCCGACAGAGGAAAGTCTCTGGGCGGGTTTAACTGAACCAAAACCTCCTGCGGCGCTGTTTCGCGGAAGACTGACGGGACAGAGGGGGGCTGCGCAAAAAGGGGCGGAGCTTTCAAACCCGTCTCCGTGCAGAGCTGGTCAATTATAGGTCAGTTCAAAAACTGAAACAAGGTCATGAATTTTTTAAAACCATAGAACATAAGAATCATATCTGGTTAAAATACTACCAAACAGCCAATGAAAACACATGTAGCGCTCAGAAATATTCAACGAAACAGAAACTTTGGACTTCACTGTCCTGAGCTTATATTTTCCTTTAGAGGCTAATATTAGGGATTGTTGCTAATTTGTGAACATTTTAACACGTGGTAATATTTGTTTTCATTATTTTGGCTGTTAATAAAGGTGACTGAATGACAAATAAAAGATTCAGAAAAAAAAAATAGAAAATGCATCAAAATTTAGTCCAGTTGTCTGGTTATGAAAGGTGCAGCATCATCATGTATTTTTCTTCTTCAACCTTGAGGTTGAAGAAGAAAAAGGAGAGTTCTTTAGTTAGTTGTAACATCCAAATGATCTCTCAAGATGTCAAAATGATTTGTTTTTTTTTTTCATTTTGTGTTACTTGGAAAATCTTTACTGGTATTTTAGAGATTATTTTAACAAATATCCACACTGAAAAGACAGAAAATCACACAAAAAGTTTTTATTTTAACAAAATATATTTAATTTAATCCTTAAACTTCTTCATCCTCTATTTTCTTCAACTCCAGATCAATTTCAGGCCATTCATCCACTGAAGTGTCTGAATCCTGAGCAAGACAAGAACAGAAGAGTTTGACAGTTTGTTTCATTAACGGATTAATTAATACATTAATCTGCTCTCACCTGATAAAATTCATGCTCTTTAGGTGCCTTTATCTCATCAGGGTCCTCGCTGTTTATTGATAACTCCTAAATGAAAACACAACTGCAGTTCATTTAATGCGGGATGGAAAAATGTGGTGAAACTGCACAAGCGCTCCTGTTAGTGCAGGAAACCTCACCCTCTCATCTTCATCTGCTGCAAACTGTTGATTCATTTCCAGAGTCAACCTGAGAGGGAAAACAGCAGCTATTTTCAGACCAGTTGAGTTGCATAATGAGATGGAGGTAGATTTAATCTCCATTCCACCAGGAAAGTTTTAAAGATTTGTAGAATCAAAGTAAAAGTGAGCTGAATCTGCTCTGGCAGCAAGTTCAAATCCAGCATAATTGGGACATGGAATGTTGTTTCTATCTTTTTTGGTCACATTTTCTAACTCACTGATATAAAATATCTTTAACAAGCTGTAATCAAACCAAAAGCAAAAGGATTTTAAAGGGTTATATGAGAAGTCTGTTTCTTTTTGTTATTATCAGAGCATCTGAGTAGCTGTTAGCCTTCTGCAGCTCTGAGGCTTCATCACTTCTCTACAAAAAAACCACAAGGTGGCATGTTTCCATAACCAATAAGGGAACTATCTCTGATAAAAACTTTCCATAAACTGACATCTGAACATCTGAACCAACAATTTATGTGAAAGCCGCTGTGCTGATGATTAAAAAACAAGAAGAGAGCAGCTGCTTAGTCACTAAACTCTCACCACTGCCCATCTTTAGGTTGAACAACACACTTCCTCCTTTTTAAACAATAAGCCAGACAAACAGAACCAACGATTCACCAGAAAACACTTACAGTGACTTCTCTCCAAACTGCCTTCGGCCTGGAAAAAGAGCAGATAATTGTATTTTCTTTTAGCAGCTAACGAGGCGCAACATCAGATATAAAGGGTTGTGAACTCACTGAACGCTCCAAACAAGCAGCAAAATGTCACCAGCAGGATCAGCAGTGTGAAACATCCAAAAACCACTGCTACTAAAAAGACAGGGAGGCGGTTCAACACTGGAGAAAAGAAAAGATAAAGCAGATTAAAACCAGAGGTCGTCAGTCACAGCAGCAGCAGACCAGTCGTACCTTCTTTATCCAGGTATCTCCTCTCACTGCTTATGGCGGTGGTGTTGTCAAAACTGTCTGACACTTCACAGTGGTACGTCCCAGCGCTGCTTCTTCCCACAGACAGCAGGAGTATCGATTGTTCTGGCAGCTGGTCGAAAATATAGTAGAAGTTTCCTCTGTTGGGTAGAAGCGTGTTGTTGAGAAACCACTGGAAACGTGGGTGAGATCCTTTAGTTGCTTTACAGTAAAACTTCATGCCAACGACAGCAAAGTTTTCTGCCGTGTCGTAGCTGGACTGGATCGTCACAGGCCCACCAACCGGGACTGTTAGACACAGATTCAATCACATGTTACAAACCAGATGACAATAATCAACTAGTCAACCTTCCAGTGGAACTACAGTCACAAAGATCTGCAGAGTAAAAGTGCAAAGATCTAATGAAACTACACACCAACATGTAATGGTAACCAGTGACTGAATGTTGTCTGCTTCCCATTAGTCGCCTGGCACTGGAGCCATCCGAGGTGCTGATCCAAAACCACTGGAACCTCAAATGTTACGAGTCTCTCCCCAGTTGTCACGTTATGGATCAGTTCTGTGGTACTACTGAGTGAAAAGGTTATAGGAGGAGTCCCTCTGTCAGACTGACAGGTGATTACAGCTGAGTAGTTCTGATCATTCTCCTTCAACACGGTAAATGAGATGTCAGGGTTTGACACCAAATCTGAGGAAAGAGGCAGTGAGAAGCTGTTAATCCACTGAGCTTTAAAAAGACTGAATCCAGGTGTTGCTTACAGATGTTTCTGACCTTTCACTGTGATTAAAACTTCAGAGCTGTTGGAGGTAAAGACCTGTGATTGGTTGAAGATGTTGGTGGCTGTACACATGTAGGAACCGCTGTCGTTAGAGGAGGCTCTGAGGAATACACGGATTATTAATCCAGTAACTTCAAGATTCATTCTGACTTGCTTTTTGGACAGATTTGGACAGACACATGCAACACAGAAGTTAAGAAATTAGGCAGCATTTCATGTTCTTTTCAGGGTCATATTTAGTTTCAGTATAGGGCCGCAGATACGAGTGTAATAATCAATTTATTACTCCAATAAATAACACAAGGCAATTTCTACTTTTTCAACAGTCACAAAGCAACAGCTGATTTAACTTCTTAAGCATGTTGTACATCCTCATTCTCAATATTCTCACATCAGCTTCACAGAGTTGTAGTTCCTGCTTTTATTCTGGTTTTTGTGCTGACCTGTAGATCATCAGACGGTTATCTGCCATGCGATGGAAAGGAGATGGAGAAATGTGTTGACCATCTCGCAGCCACTTGTAGGACTCATGATTTCCTTCTTTAACTTTACAGAGTAGCTCCAGGTTACTTCCCTCAAAGAGCTCATTTGAACCCGAGTGGATGATCTCAGCACCTTTCACTGGTTCTGCAAAGCAAGAGCAGAAATATCTCAACAAATAAACCAAGTCTGGTTTAAATTTTTCTTGTTTCTCTCGTAACGTCCTGTTGTGTTGCTCTATTTGCCCCTGTTCCCAGTTTTATTTTGAAAATCTGGTTCACTTTGTTAATCGTGTTTAGTTTTTAGTTTAGTCATTTTTAGTCATAATTTACATCATTGCCATTATCACTGACTCCTTGTTTAAATTCTGCAGGTTTTCTTTGCACTTTGCAGATCATTGCATTTGTTTACTTCCTGTTTGTGCTGAATTTAAACTGAAAACTTTGTATCATGTTATTTTATTTCTTTGCAACATGTTTATTTCTTAGTGAAATACTCTTTGTTTTATCTGTTTGTCCTTTATATGAACTCTGGTCATAAACTCCCCCTTGTGACAGGAAAAGGAAGGATCCACTGATTTCAACTTTTCAAGTTCAAGTCACCAAAAACAAGAATAATTTTACTTTAAGTTATTTATTCATTGTCCTGTTACTGTTCTGCAGTTTGTGTTGTTTTTTTGTCCAGCAGTTGACCAAATCTCTTCATTTAAAGATAATCATCCTGCTAAATGAGCGTCAAGCATCTGATTCTGATTTGTTTCTGATAAAACTTTGCTTTATTTTAAGAACAATTTTAAAGGTTCTACACAGTATCTTAGCTGTTCTTTGCAATGTGAATATTCTGGACAGAGAACTCTGTTGTTGTTCCTGATTCTGAAAGTTTTAAAAAATCTCCCTCAAACCCAGAAGCTGGTTTTTACACACAACAAAGAGGAAACTAGTTTTCTTTGTGTCTCTAAGTAAGAGCATCACCTCATAGAACAATAACATTTAAAAAAAAAATGAATGAACTTCTTTCTGTTGCTATGGTAGTAATCATTTTTGTTCATTTTAAATATTTTAGCTTAACTCTGAAGGTGGTTACTGCGCTGGCAGGTATAACTAGCTCAGAGTTTGACAAGATGATTTGTATAAAGCAGCATATAAGAAAAGATGTAACACAGAAAATAAATCTGTTCTAACTTTTGGTAAATAGAAATTCAAATATAATATTTTATCGTTAACATGGGACTTACCGATTACTTTTAGGTAGTGTGTCTGGCTGACGGTGGCATTTATCAGAGTGTTGTTCTGCACGCTGGCCTCACATTCAAAATATCCTTCGTATGAACGTTTAGTTACTTTGAGAAAGAGTCCGTTCTTCTTTCCAGACAGGAGCGTGTATTCACCAAACACATTTTCACGGTCACCTTTCCTTAAAATGATTGAGAATGAAGACACTTTTCATTCATTTGTCAACTTCTTTTAGAACAGATTAGAACTAAATATACTTACTTGAATAATTTCAGCAGGATTGATTGATTGTTTGGGTTTGGAATTTCACACTGAAATGCAACCACTTTTTTTACCAAAGCTTCTGATGGGACATAGAGTCGAGGACGGTCCAGAACAATCTCACCTGTTTAAGAAAAACAAAACAAAGATTCTCACAATGACGCGCCTTCATCAAATGAATCAGCTACAAATTTATTAAACGATACATGTGACTTACTGCTGGCTTCGGTGCAGCAGGACAACCCTGCAAAAAGAAAGATGCTTTTAAAAGTTATAGAAACAATTAAAAATAGTTTTAAATCATGAAGAATGAAATTTGTGTTGATTTGCTCACCCAGAACAAGAAAGAAAATCATGTCTTTCATACAACTGAAGGACTCAGACTGAGTATAAGACAGTTTTAACTACAGAGACGTGTAAAAACACTCGGACATGTGTGAGCGGCTGATAACGTCCCGGCTCAACGCCACCCTGCTTCTCTGTAACGTCTCTTCAGTTTTAAATGTGTTTTAAATGAATATCAACCCAGACTATACACTATATTTATTTATAATAATAAAAATATGAAACTAAAAGCAATGACGGTGGCTGTTACAACTTTTCATTTTAAATACAGGAATGTTTTGAGAATAATGTACAAAGATAAGTCACATCTTAAATAAGATAAAAAGTTTAGTTTTCTTTTCCTAATAAATCAAGAGGAGCAGATTCTTCTTGTAGTGGGATTTCGGTGGTCTGAAAGAGAAACAGAGAGAAAAATTAGGATGTTTTCGAGTTTATAAATTATTAGTTTGTCACATCTTAAACGGATCAAAGTGGTCAAAAGCCTCCAAAACACCCTGGAAACTGATGTTTTATCAGCTGTTTGTTTTGGTGTCGTATTTTTGGGTGGGAGTTGTAAAACCTGAAATTTTCTGTTTTTTGGTCCTTTAAAAAATGAGAGTAAAATATGTTATTTGTTGGATTATTTGACATAATTGAACATGCAAAGAGCTTTGAAACACCCCTGAGAAACTAGTAAAAGTGTCAGTATAAGTATTTAGACAAATTATAAATAAAACCCTGTTATTCCACATTAGAATAAAAATGATAGAGTAATAACCCAAAAACACTTTACATTTTATTACAGGATCTAACTGCTGTTGAAGTTCATGTTTCTATCATCAGAAAGAGAAAAAATCCTCTGCTTGATTATTTTAATCCAAAGTTTAATTACATACAAACACATATATGATAAAAGAAATGTCAGCATGGTGATTGAAAATGAGCTAAATTCACATTGTTATTAATATTACTGTATTATTATTATTAATAATAATAACAACCAAGAGGAAACTGACTCTTCTGTGTATAAAACAGGCATTATAGGAAAGTTTCACAAAGTTGCTTCTAAACACAACAAACAAACTCTCTGAACAACAAGAAAACAAAGAGAACTGAAGGACAGACGACTTCCTTTCACCTCAGACTGTATTTGTGTGTTTCTGGGCTGATGTGACTCACAGTTTAACAGAACTGTTGTTCTAACTTTATAACTAGAACAGAATTAAGCTGTACTTCACCTGGAGCTGGATGCCGTGATCTACACAGAACGTTTGAGTCTGCATGGACTGAGACTCGGGTTGAGAGAGATGAGGCGTGGAGGAGTCGACTCTGGTGAAAGGAAAAACATCAGCTGCATGAACATGATCTGATTTGTTAAAGAAGTTAAAGAAACTATAATCTGACTGAAATTCAGAGAAATTAAACCTACATTTTAGCAGGAATATTGTGTAAATCTGTGAAAACAGGAAGAAAAAGAATAAGTGATAATAAGTTGAAGATATTTCTCCCTTCCAGTCAAACAGACACTCACAAACCTTGTGGTTCATCAAACATCTTGTAAACACAGACTGAACCCACTGCCAGCATCAGGAGGAAGAAGCAGCAGAACACTAAGCTGATGACCTCAAAGGGGGAAAGAAAAAGTTCTGTGGAAGGAGCAAAATGGACCAAATATTATAACCATGTCAAGATAACAAAGAAATACATTTAATGAAATTATTAGTTTTACTTTGTGGTGTTTCAGTGCAGGATGTTGGTTGATGCATCGAGTTGAGGATCTGGTCTGATTTATAGTAAAATGAAAAAACATGAAAGCAGAAAACACTCAGAGAACTCTGCCAAGCAACTTCAAAATGTGATTTACACCTAAAATAATAATCATGCATTTATTTGATCATTGTGGATTCTTTTGGAATCACTTTGATATCATTATTAGTTTTAGGCAGTTTTCTGTATCTCAAAATTTCTAACATCCAACTCCTAAAATGTCGAGTGGTCATCGTGCCATTTTCTAACCCATCAATGTCCATCTGCGACGTTTTGAGTTATTCTGTTTACAGATGAATGAACGAAGAAACTGAAACTACCAAAAACATAAAGTTGAAGGTAAAAATTAAATATCCCAGGAATCCAGATTAAACAAAAATCTTATAAAATCTCCTTCCTTTTGAGGTTATTGGGAAAAATAGATACCTCTGAAGGTCACACAGCATGTGTATATATCTATATATACAGTATTTATTATATAGAACTGACCATAAATGTGAAAGGTAGAATCAATTTCCTTCTTTTAAACTTAACCAGTTTTATTTTTCATTCTTGAACTATTTATGTGATCATTAAATTTAAAACATCAATTTGTTTCAATAATATAATATTAATCCTCGAGGGGAAATTGTACATAAATGTGTCTAATTTTCTGAGTTTTTTAGCATAATTCTTATAGCTGTGGTTTAAACAGTGTGGTTATAAATGGTTTCCGCCAAAAGATATTTAAATTGTGGCTCACAGCAAAGATTAAACATACATATTTTTCTAAAGCCAAAAGTTCCTGGATAAAAAGTCTTTATGCTATAAAATGATTGATTTTTTCAGATCTTTTGTGTATTTGTTACCTGTGACTTGGACCAACACTGCTGCACTCTGCACCCATGGCCCTGCAGGCTCAAAGCTGTCTTTGGCCCTGCAACAATAATACCCAGAATGCTCTGGGCTGAACTGATCAAGGATGAGGGTTTGTTTTTGGTGAGATAGAACATGCTGAATGTGAGAATCTACTGACTCAGACAGAACCGAGCTGTTTAACATCCATGAGAAGAAAGGGAAGGTTCCTCTGCTGATGTGACAGCTCAGCCTGGCGGCAGACAGTTTGGCCTCAGCTGTGAACAAATAGTCCACATCCAGTTTCACAAGCCCCCCAACTGGAACTGGACAAACATGGAGGAAGAAAACAATTAGCAAAGAGCAGATTTAAAGCCTGAAAGACTCACATGTGACAGAACTCACCTACTTCAAGAGTCACCAGGTCACTCTTCAGGTCCTGCACCTCGGTTTTCACTCGACATTGTGCTTCGCCCATGTCAAGTCCGATTTCCATGGCGACATCAAACCAAACAGCAAGGGACTCTGTGGCTGTGACTGATCTAATCTCTCTGTCATCCAGAAGAAGAAGGAAGTTCACAGGAGGACTCCCTCTTGATGACCAGCAGGATACATTACCATGGTAACCGTCTCCATCCTTGAAAATGAAAAAGGAGATCTTCGGTTTTGAAACATAAACTGTAGGAAAAAGAGGAAAGAGACAAAGATTGTTGGAAATGAGAAGAAACTGGAATAAATCTAAAGTTTAATGAAGGAATCAGAATCAGAATTACAACAAGTTTTACTTTATTTTTAAAATTTCAAATGTATTATAATGGTAAATTAGTTTTATTTGTTTTATTTTATTTTATTTTGCATAGGAACTCTTCTAGAATTTTCTAATCATTTTGTCCTTTTTGTTTCTTTTACTTATTGATAAGTTGATATTTTTACAAGTTCTTTTAGAAAGTAGTTTTTTTTTTTTTGTTTGTTGTTTTTTTCTGTATTTGTTTGCTGTTTTGAGAAACTTCTTTCTCTGTTGGGGTAAAATGTGCTCCGTTAATACATTTTCATGGACTGACTGAGACTCTAAAAACTATTCATTTCAGCAGCTCTGAAGAGTTGAGACATGTTTTACTAAATAAAATGTTAAAGGATGAACTTTTATTAAATGCTTAAGAAACCTATTCAGAAGAGAGAGACTGTTTTCTCCTAAAATAAAGGAACTCGTTTGAAAATTGGTTTCTGGCATTTTACTCTTACTTAAAATTCATCAATCTCACAACGGCAGAAGTGAAAAGCAAATATTGATCAAATGAATCTCTGAAAACCATGAATCTGCATGTTATAAGCTGTTTTCTCCTCCTGGTATTTTTAATCACACCCTGGTTCGATCTCTTCTTTTTACCTTTAACTGTCACCTTCATCTCCGTGCTGGTGGAAAACCTCCTGATGTTCTGCACCGCCGACCAAGCAATGCAGTAATAATTTCCAGCGTACTTTGGAGTCACCTTCTCCATCAACAACTTGTTCTTGGTGATGTTGAAGCCAGATGCTGATGATGTCACTTCCTCCCTGTTGAAAAACCAGGTATAGTGAAGGTGGGAGCCCTTGGTGACGTCACAGTTTAGAATGAGGCGTGACCCTTCGTACGCAACAGGGGGAGAGGGTTCAGAGGTCACTCTGGTGTTCATTGCTGGAGCTAGAAATAAAGAAATAACGTGTGGTTGGTTTAAAAGTTTTAATACGGTGAACGTGACTCTGAGAGTCTGTTACTCACTGACTACACTCAGCTTGATGCTGTTGCTGATGCATGTGCTTCTTCTAACTGTGGCTTTACACTTGTATGACCCCTCTGATGATGCTTTGACCTTTAGATGAAACGTTGCATTCCAGTTCCATCTATAACCAACATGTGTGGCGATCAGGACTCCTCCATCCTTCATTAGTCTGTAGATAATCTTTGGAGAAGATTCTGGAGAAAAACACTGAAAAACCACCTTTGAGTTGAGGAAGGCCATGTTGGGCCCCGTCAGCACCGGGCAAAGAGTCTGTAATCCATCTGAAGAGGGATTTAAAAACAAATGTGTTTTTATTCATGTCATTGTTGTTGGATCTACAATTAATTTCATGAAAGATCTAAAAAGCCCTAAACCAGAATGAATATTTGACATTTATTCATAAACAGAGATCCATATTACTTACTTATCTTGAAGAGTAAACACGACAAAGCTGAAAAAACGACAACAGGAAACAGCAAGAAGATGAACAAAACTAAAAAAATGAGTGAAATCCTTCGTTCAAACTTTTCGTTGTTGTTTATTTTTTACATCAGATTTAAATAACTCACCTAAAACTGCCAACAAATCAAAAGCTTGACAGTTTTTCATGACGGAGTTGTGAATGTATCTCCTGCGCGGCGACTTCTGGTTACATGCTGACGCCTCTTTACGTGTGATTATGTGTAGGTCAAACACTGTCACACGTGTGTTGAGAGCAGATAACGTGATGCTTGTATATCATCATGAACAAGTAGGCTCAGAAACATCAATTTATTACAAACATTTTAATAATTAAACATGTAAAAAACATTTACAGTCACATTAATATAACAGTTAATTATATAATTCATATATCTATTACTGTACAGACATTCTTTTTTCAGTGAAGACATAATGTTCAAAACTGAGAACAATATTTATGAAAAACTTTGAAGACTAACTTTTTGCATGAAAGCTGATCACTTCTTTAAAACTGAATTGTTGGTCACCCAAATCCTGTTTTCCAGCTGTGTGTTTATTCACAACAAGGTTTTAGTTTGACATTTCATGTTTATTAAAGCAGAACTAAGTAAGTTTTTTCACCTCAATAAATGTTTTCTAGAGTCCCTGTGGGGGTAAACAAGGACTTGGCGGGGTGATTCGTGGGTCCCTCCCCTCCCTCCGGGGTCTGTGTCCTGAAAGCAGCACTTGCAACTTTCAGTGGATCGGACCGACTAATCTCGCGAGAACAAACCTGCTTTACGGCACTCACACTCACGTACATAAATACAAGCATGAAGCCCTTGCCGTTGTTAGCAACGCCACCCTTAGGAGCACAAAGATGACAATAATACTCACCTGTCAAGACATTTTCTTGGTTTTGTTTTTCTTTCTTCTTGCAAAAGCGTTCTCTGCCTGTTT
>SSNP01000012.1:7361041-7412384 GCA_006937955.1 Pachypanchax playfairii
CTTTCTATACAAGTCAATGTACGGCGGCGGCGGGGGAACGTTACGACAGTGAGCTTTCACAGGGGACCAGTAGGGGGAGAGCGAGAGCAAAACTTACTTAGTTCTGCTTTAACGCAGGTTCTCAGTTGGCTAAATGAAGGGACGTCCATGAAGAGACTCCGGAGGACGTCCCTCGACGGCGGCAGAGTCGACTCTGGTGACGTTCCTTTGACTTTTCAGCAACGTGGCGTGCTGCTTTACCAGGAAACGTTTATCTGAGCTGCTCTGTGAAAAAAAAAAAAAAAAATTATAGGAAAATTCTAGTTTTAATCATTATGTAACATGAACTCAATAAAATTGATGTAATGTTATTATTTTCTGGTCTTAAGTCTTAAAAATATAAACAATTCAAAACTATTTTTGTTGAAGTTTTTCTTGTAAAACTGTTAGAGGTGTGATACCATGATCAGCATGTCTTTCAGTCTTTCGATGGCCTTCTGATTGGCTCGTCCCCTTGACACGTATGAAGTTAAGATGATTCTAAGGATCACATTCATGTCACACGTTATATCAAACACCAGCAGATCAAATTAAAATCCTGCACAGTTCGGCTTTTATTCACTTACATCTCAGCGAGTATGAGCGGCAGAGCAAACGCCTCCGAGGCCAGATAACGAAGCGTGGTCTGGGCTGATCCGGGAAGACTCATCACACACGCTTCTGTCACGTTAAATGCTGTTTCATGTCCAAACGGACCACCACATCCTGACCTGGAGCTGAAAGCAGAGGAATACGCTTTTACTGAATACCTAAAATAGACGTTTTTAAAAGACACAACTGTATGTTGATGGTCTCAGGTGGAGAATCTAAGTGTAAAATGTTGAATCTCTGAGTGAGTTGTTCATGAAGGAGAAGTCCGTACATGATTTTGTCTTTGAGATGGTAAAAATCAAAAGCCAGTGCAGCTGCAGCCATGAAGAGACCCAGCAGTAACATGAAATAAAATAAAACGGAGGAGTTGGAGGCTCGAAACATCCTCTGCTCTGCCACGCAACATCGCAGGACACTGAACTGCAGAAACACAAACATATACAGTGAGTCTTGGCATAAGAAATACGATTCCATTCAATGTGTAAATATTACGCTAAAAATATTTTATTTGGAATAATGTGAAACTTAAGATTTCAAAGTATCTGATTATACAAATCGAACAACATTCAGAATTTTAAAAACACTTACTGTTAAGTAGATATTATAGGTTTTATTGTATATGTCAAAAAGTTTATTATGGTTTGTTTGTATATTTTTCTTATTTGGTCCTTAGAAAAATTACCAAAAACAAAACGATAATAGACTAATTTGAATAAAAATGTTGCACGTTTCGGACCTTTTTGATATAGAATGTGATCACCAGTGTGACGGTTCCTATCAGAGGCAGCAGAGGGCAGTAATAAACCCCCACCCAAGACACAGTCTGAGCATACACCAGATCCAGCACATTAAAAGGGATCAAAAAGTGCTGTTTCCCTGACAACCGAGCCAGCAGGGATCTTGGGTACTTCTCCTGTAAAAGCCTGCCAAAAAAATCATGAGAAAATCTTGTTAATTCACTTTCTAAAACAGAAGAGTAACAGAGACTGAGTCTTTCCTGATCTGTTGATCATCTTTTCTGTTTAAAGACACATCATGACAAAAAAGAAATGCCCCACTGATTTCAGTCAAACCCACTTCCTGGGGAAGTTCATAAGAAAAGTGCTGAAGAAACTGGCGAGGAAGTTGAAGATACACAGCTTGTACATCTCTCTGCCAAAGTAGTTTTCCCTGCACGAAGTCTGCTGATGAAAAATAACCCGAATGAAAAAAATGTAAATGTTCATGTCTGGATCAAAGACATGCAGCATTAGTTTTAAACTTAAACATACTCACTCACATTATCTGTTGATTTGAAGACAGTAACTAAGTAGATCCCCAGAGACGCCAGCTTCAAGAAGATACTCCTGGAAAAAAAGGTGATTTTTTTTGTAGTTTGTGTTTTTGTGCCGTAAACGTTTGTCTCCTTTTATCTTCTTACCTCACAAGTGTTGTATTCACTTGCATAGTCAAAGAGTAGTCTTCAAAAGATGAGACCTTACGGAAGATGTGAGGGAGGACGAGGTTTACAAAGGTAATGGTGGTGGGAGGAACGTACTGAAGGACCAGTTTGATCAACCAGTGTTGGCTTTCGCTCTGAGAGAAACAGTCACGTATGAAAAATTGTTCAGCAAGTGCAAAACAAACTCTTCAGGATGTGATGTTTACCACTGTGAGAGAAGTTGTAGACAGGATGATGAGGTAAAAAGCTCCACCGAGCAGACATAGAACCAGCAGATTGAGGCAGAACCGGATCAGGTAGAGGGACACATTCTGTCTCAGTGTCCTCTGAGCCTTACGCAAGGAGAATCTCTGCTCCTCCAGGAACAGCTGCAAAACAGAAAGACTTGTTACAACAGCTGTTTTAAATCAGGTGTTACAACCCGAAGATTCCAGAAAGAAATATTCCAACACGTAGTAGAAGAATCTCGCCCTTTCACCTTAATGTCATTTCTGATGAATTTATGTTTGAGAGCAGCAGCTGGAGGATCCTGGATGTTGAAGTCCCAGCCACAGAAGATCTTAAAGCTCATATTCATGCTGTAACGCTTCCCAAGCATCCAGGTGTGCTTATACCCGACAGTAGCTCTGTAACAGGTAAGCAGATTTTTAAGAAAAATGTCTGATCAAATGCTTCTTGGAAGATTGCTGCGGATCGCTAACCTGCGGACCACCATTGCAAGACTGAGGAGGAAGATGGTGAGGATTCCACCGAGGTACAGCAGAGGTGTGTTCAAACAGGGAAAATCCAGAGATCCACGATTGTAAAAACCAAAGAAAACAGGAGAACGATCCAGAAATCCCTGTGAAAAAAACCGGGAGGCAAACACATCATAAGACACATGTATGGAAATCATTCAGCAAACACACACGGACTGCAAGTTCCTACCGATCCAAGGAAGAAGTCTAGAACAGAGTCTTTCCCTTCAAATTTTAAATTTACTGTAAAATAACAGAGAAGAAATTAGTTTTAGATATTTAGGAACACGTAGATCCTTTTTAGATCTGTTTAATCCACGTCTCTCTGTCACTTACTCGGGTTCTTTCTGTAAAAGTATGTGGGTCCTAGAATGAACCCTCCAATGAGAGCACAGTGTAGCAGGTTCAGGTAAATCAGATATCTGAGGAAAACAAAATAGGACTTCACGCTAACGCCAAACTTCCCTGGAACAGATGGCTGAAGGTTAGAAACTGTACAAGTACAAGGTGAAATATTTCAGAAAGTAAAACTTTACTATTGTACACAATAAATTCATTTCTTTTTTGTTACCTTCAATTTTGTGGAGTGTGTGTCGCCATGGCAACAAGTTGACCACCGCCTCCCTCATATGAGCCCGAACTCTCTTCCTGTTGATACTTTGACTCCGCCTCCAAGACTCCCAAAATCCAATGTGGCTGATCTGCAACTTCCTCCTTTCCCTAATCAGCAGTTCAGGTTTGTAATTTCATCCACAACCAGTAACATGTAAATATAACATGCTAATTCAAGCCAACAGATACTTATAAATATTTGAAGGGGAATTTTGCAGAAAGAGTTAATGAGAAGCAGAGACAGTTTGGTATTTGTTTGTTTGTTTGCTTTTCTTTTTTAGGGAAAAATATGAAATTTTTTAAAGGGTTTTTCTAAACAGTTCCAAACTTTAGTTCAGACAGGTGTAAATCCAAAGGAATCCTTCAATAACTGGAACAGTGCTCTGACTTGACATGAAAACCGGGACGATAACAGAATCTGTGGAGGGTAACGATACGTGACAAGGCAAGCGAGGGGCGTGGACCTGATGGCAGCAGTACATCAAAAAACATAAACACATAAAAACATGAACTCAGAGCTGCCTAAGAAACAGGAATAAAACACTCCTCAAAAACCCTGACATGATCACAAGATAATGAACTCAACACAACGATTGCAATATCATCAAGATAGTCAGAGAAACCCAAAAAAACACCTTAGATTTAGGGAAAAGCTGAAAACTGTTATTGAATGTATGAAATTGTTGACCTACATGCAGCACTACATTAAAACCAGATGCAGTTCTGGGGAGGAAAATCCCTGCATGAGCTCAGAAACCCTTCTGCAAACCTTTGTGTGTGAATCCAGTTAGTAACTGAATCAACAAATTAGAGTTACAATAAAAGGAAATCGTCAAACTGATCAAACACAAACATCTGTGATGGTTTTGTGTGTGTTATTACACAAGCATGGACCACTATAAGATCTGTATTGTACAAATAATGATGTTTGTTGGAGCAGCTTTTGCAACCATTCAGATGTTGTTGCATCGGGGGGGTAGTTGCTAATTTAGTAACAAAATGCTAAACCACAGTCTGCTCTATAAAATAACTGTCACATGATCAATATCTTACTTTTTTTTTAGGTTCAACTGAAGTTAAAAAAGTTCTCATTCAGTTTTTGGACTTCTGATTAGTTTAAGTTGTGTTTTCACAGCTTCTGTCTCAGTTCAGCATTTTACATGTTCTGCTTGTAAATTTAGTTAAAACTTTCTCACATTTTTCGAGAAAAGTCAAACTCCTGTTGACGTTCTGGGAATCTGCCTGTTTGTGAGCTCCTCGTTAGAGGAGCAGCTCCTCGTTAGTCGTTAGAGGAGCAGCTCCTTGTGAAGGATCCTTCAGACTTTTATTTTGGGTTTTGTTTTGATCCTTCCATATGAGTCATCTCCTGTTCTAGAACTATCCCATCCTGACAATTTTGAATTGTGTATTTCTGAAGTTTTTTCTCAATACTAACAGAGGAGCGCTGTTAAAACAACCAGATGCAACATGGTGAAATACTTTTTTCTGGAAATGTGTTATTAAAAACTGAAAGATTTTTTCTAGATTTAAACTCCAAACATTCAGATAGAATAAATCATTTTTTTAAGTTTTTCACCTGGTTTTTCTCTTCTCCTGCATGCACATGGCCAGGTTTCTGAGTGGCTGTAAGGACATCTTGTCTCTGGGTCCTCTGGACAGAACACCATTGCTGAAGTCCTCTGAAGACCTTGGACCACCCTGATGATAGGTCTCATTGGTTTCCACAGCACTATGTTGGTTCTGTTTGGGTCGAGAAGCCTGAACACTGGGCAGCAGGTCATATATCTCTGTCTGATAGTACTCACATGAGTCTGAGGACAGCGTGGACTGAGTGCTCTCCTCTGCCATGAGAATAAGAAGTAAATTAGTCAACATTTTATTCATTTGGGGTAGAAAAACCAACATTAACTTTAAGTTCTTTCAATGCTTCAATAAAATAAAGGAACACAACATGCTCTACTAAATGGTTCATCAGACTTTCAAAGGTTTAAGGCAGCTGTCCATAAACAAATAACCACAGAATTAGAAAAGTGAACTGAAGTAATACTGTGAGAAAGGAAGGGACCAAAACTTAGTCCCACAGTAAAGACAAAGTCTTCAAGTTATGGAGACAGAAAGTGGTTAAACTAGCTGCTAAACCCTGGATTGTTTTTAGTTCTTAACACAGCGTCTGCATTTTGGACTAGTTTTTATTTAGAAATGCTTGACATTTCTCTAAATTTGATAAGCGCCATAGAGTTAAATCCTCATAAATCAAATGTACTGTTTGTTTTTCATCTGTAGTTTGTCAGAGAGACAAATCCTTCTTAACAGAGATCAACTCTTATGCAGCTGTCTAAGGTTAAATACTATGAACAAATAATCAAAGTCACCACAATACATTTATAGAAAATACAAGTTCTGATGTATCACTCTGCTGATAAATATTTTAAAAGTTTTTTGTTACCTGATAGGAGCCTTGTGAAGTTCACATTTCTTAACTCCCCCATTTTCTGTTCTGCACTTCCTTTTTATACAACATAAAAACTTCCCTCTTCATGAAAAACACATCTACAGAACTTCTCCACATAGGCGGCAACTTAAAGTTGAGAAAAATAAGAAGTTATTTCTGCAGTCTGCACCAAAATATTCTCTTGGTCTCTCACCGGAGGCGTCGTGTGGAAGTGAAAACCTCAGAACAGCCAATCATTTTTGCTGAAACACTGTTGGTACGCTTCACTTCGCTGCAGGTAAAGCAGATGTCACATCTGTCCACACTGAGGATGACTATGACAGATCACAGGAAATCACATGACAGGATGCAGACGCAAGCACTGGGTACATTGGTGACAAGATGACAAGAAACCCACAGACGTGCACATGATAAGCAACATGTCAGGACACTGTGAAGAGCGTAAACAAACAGCCTGCTCAGATCTATCATCAAAGTGCTGTTTGATGGATTTAGATTCATGTTTTCTTGTTGCTGTTTATGCTCATGTCTGTGAAATTAAAAGAATAATAGCAAATTAAACACTTGTTTTCATACTTAATTATTCAGTATCAGTTTAAGATCTGTAATCTCATAAGAAAGAGTTTCTTTTTTTTGGATTAAAATTGAGGCTAATGTAAAGTAATTGTGAAATTAGTCACTAATGGACTGTTGCATGGTAAGACACTAATGCATCAGCTTAGGAAAATGTTTCACCACTTCAGATGGTGTAGCAAGCTGTTTTCACCCACCCACTTTACCACAGAGACATCTGAAGCTTCCAGTCAATACATTCATAAGGAAACACAAGCATGGGCAGCTTTTCGTAGGTATTTCAACATGAGGGATTTCAATTCTACTGAAACATCAACTTCTGCAGATACATTTCACTGACACAAAAACAAAGAATTTTTAAGGGAAGATGTTTATCTGTTTCATGTATTTTTCCTGTTTGTGTTTTTACAGAAATGTAGAAAATGATCAGATAAAATCATTTTGTTTAATCTGAGCAAGTGCTCAGGTATTCCAGCTTGGCTTTATCAGTGCCAGATTTATTGATAGGTGATTGTATAAGGGGTGTTAAACACAGATTTGTGTCTCATTTCTACAGTATAAGAATAAACCCTTAAATCTGATCATGTGACCCTGATGTTTTAAAACACTCAAAAGATTGATTTTGCATGTCTATGTGGATGTTTCATATTTCTTAGTACTTTGCCACACAACATCATCCCAGAAAAATTCTTTTACAGGGTATCTTTGATGGATTTCCCTAAAATTACTGGTCTGATGTCCATTTTTCACATAATGTCATGCATTACCACTTTAAAAATTATATGATCCCAGTTGTTTGGATGAATGAATGGCTGGATGGCTGGATGGATGGATGGATGGATGGATGGATGGATGGATGGATGGATGGATGGATGGATGGATGGATGGATGGATGGATGGGCCCACGTGTGTCCTTATACATACAAATGTTTTTAACCAACACTCTCCTATTTAAACGATGAATACAAAGTTATGTTTCTCAAAGAACTTTTGTGGTGCAGTTTTTGTTTTGATAGTCTTCCATCATGGTTGCGTTTAAGGACCTCTGGACATTTCAAATTGGAATTGAATTGAAAGGGATTTTCTCGTTTTTACTAGACAAGAAAGTTTGTAAAAATCCTCCTTTGTGGCTACTATGACAGTAGGCAAAGAAATAGGTCACATACAAGAAACTAGGTAAGAGAAATTCAGTTGTTGATTTTAACTTTTTGATATAAGAACATGCTTTATTAAAACGAGACGGTGTTTAAAATAGAAAAGGAAAATAAGTCGGGTTGCAGCCTTTATTTTTTAAAGTTATAGCACTGTTGTATTTGTTATTATTGTTTATTTTTTCAGACTTATTTATCTGTTTCTCATCCTCATTGACCTTCAGTCAGATAAAAATTTCTGCTCGCTTATCAGAACAAAAGCTGTAGCGCTACAATAGGACTAAACCAAGAGCGTAGTCTTTGCGGGGGTCAGCTTTAAGTTACAGTAATATAATTAAAGGTTTACACTGGTGAAATTGTTTAAGTAACACAAGATTAAATCCCAGAATAAAATAAATAACAACAAATTGTGGAAATAAATGAAAAACGTAGGCATAATTTTTGATAATCAGAGTTTTAAAAGTTAATCTGAAAGTGGTTTCTCCACACCCCTCTTTACGCGTGGAGGAAACTGTTGTGACTTGGAGACTAAAGCTTGAACTGGTTCGACAAGTTACCGAGCGGGTAGGTGGTCAACTGTAAACATTTTTTTTAGCTCTATTTGATCATGTCCTGTTTAGCAGACCCATAGAATTATTGTTTCCTCAAAGAAAAACATTTGCCATTTTAACGGAACTCATAGACCAAGTTGTTTCCTGTCGCTTTTGGTTAACGTTTAAGCTAGTCGACACCTGGAACAAATATAAACCTTATCTTCGGATGAGTCGGTGTTTAAAGGGCACAAGTTGTGAGTTTGTTGTTTATTTGGTAGAGATGTTCTGATTTTCTGTCGGAGTAGTTTGCGTTTTTCCTGGTTGTGCGGTGTCAGGTTGGCATGTCGCTGCGGGAATTCATCTGACATAGGAACTATTTTTGTGAAAGATGTTTGTCCACTTCTGCATTTAAATCAATAGAAGTTACACTAACACGTAAAAATCTCAGTAATTTAAAGACGTGTGTTGTGTTAAAGTGTATATTGTACTTTCAGGGCTTTTTCAGACCCTTAACAGTAACCTCAACTTTATAGTTGGACTCTCTTTTGTAAGTACTCCGCTCCACATTCTTTCTCTTTTCCAAAACGCGAATGCCTTTTATCTCATGCGTGTTAAAACACAGAGTTACAAGTTTTCCTTCTCTTTTCAATTCTCTGTTTTTTACGGTAAATATTGATTGTGCACTCAGATCATCAGAGGATTAAAACTTTGTGTAGTTGACCACAGCTCTGTGTTTCTCAGATGGATTTCCCTGCAGTGTCAGTAGCTTCGTTTACATGCGCCAAATTTCCCCGATCTGATTAAAATCTTGGTCGATCTGAATTCCCAAATCCCTGTTTACATGGACACTAACTGAAATGATCTGATCATGTCATGAGTACACATGCACCAAGCACTCAATCAGGTTAAATGAGTTGAGCATGCGCACAGCGAGTTGTCTTTCCGGGGGAAGAAAAAAAAGTAAACAAACTCCGTCCTTTCTGCACGTCTTTCCCGCCCCATCGTGTGCTCGAGCTGACTCACGTTATCCCCAATATGAACCTTCTGCAGGTGATTACCTTTATGTTTGGGTTTTTACTGGTCGCATTAACCAAGCTAGAGGCTGAATATATATTACTACTGCTCCTCCACCACAGGAGAGGAGAGCAGGATGACAGGATGACTGCACCAGCAGACCACTTCTGTTTACTTCCCGCTATGTTTTCTACTTGAGTCTGCGAAAGTGGAAAGACGTCACGCTGAAGTTGTACGCATGCGCAAAGGGCTTTTTTCACCCTTTCTTTCCGAATGGGTGTATACATGCACGTCTATCCGAATGAAGATCGGACAAAACCACCCCTCTCGATCAGAAGTAAATTTCTTTCGGATCAGGCTGCATCGGATCAAAACATTCGGGTTGACATGTTTACATGACGTCTTTTTTATCCGATTGGGCGTTTATTCCGATTAAATGTGCCCATGTAAACGTAGCTAATGTGAACTGGACAGATTGTTTTATGCTCCTCTCAGGTCTTTACCAACACTCTTCATTTGCACATGTATCTCCTGATAACTTTCATTATGTTTCAGCGGTTGGACAAACACCACTTTTATGTGGTTAGTGTTGGATTTCTTAGATTTTGTCTTCATTCAGCAGGTCCTCTGTGTGTTTTATAGCCATCGAACATTTTTTGTGTATTTTTCTTTAAATTAATCCAACCTAAAGTCACATAATGGAGCTGTAATCTGTTTCCAGTCTATTTTATTTGGCAGTGGAACAGCTGAGCTTTGACCTGCTGTCCCGCTCGCTCTATTTCCCTTCCTGACTGCACAGTCTCAGAAGATTACTTCCATCATGTTAAAATAGGATCAGCATAACTCTGAATTTTTGCTGAAAATTACACAAGCTGGGTCTGATTTTTAAAAGATTTATTTTGTATTTTTTTATATAAACAATAGGCCTATGCATTAAACAGCACAAAACACATAATTTACTTTATAATGAGCATTAAAGCTGCACAACAGTAGGATTGGGAAGAAACACAAAGTGTAACATGATACTGGAGTTATCTGGTGTCATAGGAGCTGGAAGCCTGAAGCCACTAATGGTGGTGGAAGAGCATTTTTAAGTTATTCAGTCATTTACTGTGTGTTGGCTGATGTTCAGAGTTCCACCAAACGTATGTAGGCCAATGTAGATTTTATTCACTGAGTAAGATCTCTCATCTCTTTCTTAAATGTTTATCGGTATTTGTGTGTGTAAAATGAAATGTTTTTCCTAGGTCGTACACCTCATGCTGGGTGCTCTCATTAAACAAGTTGTGATTTGCCTAAAGTTGCATGATTTGTTTTATTTGTTCTTTTATTTTTATCTTTGCAGTGACTGTTTAAAGTCTGAGAGCTTCATACTGGTTAAAATGAGCTTGTTATTAAATAAACTCAAGTCTGTTGTGTGATTTTTGAGAAGATGATTTCATGTGATCTTAACCTGGATTTGTTTAAACACTGGATTTTTAATTCAGATGTTTTGCAGATTTGTTTTAAACTTCTCGTGTTCAAAAACTCCAGTTTCTATTGTTGTTTCATGTAAACAGGAAGTGGATCTGATGAGCAACTGCTGCTTATCACAGATATTCGCAGATAAAAGATTTTATATATTCGTCTACTGCAAATTATTTGACAGCTTTTTATATTTTTAGAGGATATTTTGTCACTTTAATAATTTATTCATGTTCCAGTGATTTATTTTTTTGTGATTCATTCATTTTTAATGTGCTGTTATCTGGGGGATTTGAAATAAATTTATCACGGTTTTTGTTTATTTTAAATACTGAAAAACAAATTTAGCTTATATTAAATGGAAGTAGTAAATGACGGGCTAATCATGTGACTAATGATAACAAGCATGACAACTTGACACAAACTATTGAAATCAGGCAGCATGTTGTAATAAAGATAATATAAATGGTACAAGGGTCATTTAAAAAAACGGCAATGCCGTTCATGTTTAAACCAAGTTTGAGGAAACAGTTGACTGTAATTGTTTTAGAACCTTTTAATTAGGAAATGTGCATTTTCAAATATATATATTTTTTCTAGTTATAAACATGTTTAGCTGTCTGACATGAGTGGATCAGAGTTATGTGTTCTGTCGAAGGATAATTAGATCCTATAAAGAAGTTTTATTAGATCATTAATGCCCATCTGGAGAACATTTCATCGAATCCTAAATTCTTCACTAATGCTGAGCTTCATGACATCTGTGCTTTATTTATAAAAAGCATTAGGACATTGAGGTCTTTGATGAAACTTTGAATTAAACTGTTGCATATAAATCAGGGTTAATTGTGAAAAAAGTACATTTTCTAAAATTCACAAAACAGGTTTTGTCTGAATCCCTCATGATGCACTCAGATGGTAAAGATTCAGAGTTTTCTCTCATAAATATTCATTTAATTGTGGCATCTGACTCTGACTGCTTCCCTCGTCACAATGGATCCTCACAAGTCTGGACAATGTGGCGTAATCTCTCACAAGTAAACCTCATGAGTCATTGTCAACTCAACATATTTCGAACAATTCTACACATATAAATAAATATCAAGTAATATATTAAAATGTAGTTGTTTATTCCTTAGAATTTATTGAGATTCTTTTTTTTATGGAGCCAGTTTCCATTGTTTCTTAGATACACAGTGAGAAACAGTGCAGGACAAGCAGTAACTTGACAAGTTAGAAGTCAGTTAGCATTCCTCATATTTCAAACACTCATTGCACCGCCTCCTCATCCTTTTCCTGCTCCTCCCTCAGGTGAAGGAGTAAACACCATGATGGCAGATGATGGTGTGATCTCTCCCTGAGACAAGTGGCTGGACAGATCAAGACAGCCAAACGAGAAGAAGAATGGCTCAGAAGGTTACCTTTGACCTGACCCACCCCCTCGTGGAAGCCGGATTGGAGTAAGTATACTCATGGGCCTCTCTTGCATAATGTTTCTCTTTTTTTATTTTTCATGTCTGATCTTGTTATTTCAAGCTGTCAGTTTACAGCATGTTTCTGAACATGAAGGCCGTGTGAATGGGAGGATCAGACAGGACGGCCAAGCAGAACAAGCACCGTCCGGTGCTTTCATATGTGGCTTTGTTTGTGAGCCATGTGACCAGCTTCTGACCTCTTGTCTTATTAGAAAGAAGAAATAAGCCAGTTTGTTAAAACCCTTCTTGAATATTTGTTAGCTTCCTGTACTTTCTGTGTAGATGTCAAAGGGAACTGCACTTGGTTTCTTTTCTCTGACTTATAAAAGCGTTGTGTTATGTGCACTAAAGTTAAAGCCACTGGTTGATGTTTACTGAATCATTGCTTTATACATCAGTCTCACTCTGCCTTCTGTTTTTGCATTTTAAACTTTGCTCTTGTGTATTTGTTCCTCTGTTAGGAGCCCGGCAGATGAGGAAAGTGTTCATGATTCATTCAGCCAGTTGATTGCAGAACATGATCAGGGTGAAGAATTTCCAGATGCTTTTGAGTTGCAGCTGCTGGATGAGGAGGGTCCAGGTAGTCTGATGATCACTGCATGTGCACTGAGATGAATTTGTGTAAAAAGCTAAATAATGTTTCAGTGTTATTTCTGATTTAAAAGTTGTTGAGTTTAAGATTAAAATAATTTTTCTTAAGTTTGTGTGTCCTATTTCGAGCTAATTATCTTACAGTCTCTGAATTACTTGAGAGTAGAAATATTAACATTTTTATGCTTATGCGTTTGTATTTGCACAGACAACAGGGTGTCTTGGTTGAGACCTGAACACAAGAGGCAACATGAGAATGAACTGGAAGATGATGGATTACAAACCAACTCCCTTATCCAAGACCACTGGTCTTCAGCCACCTTGAAAATCCTTTCCTCCATGCCCAGTCGCACTGTTGGTCAGTACTGCTTTCTTAAATCCAAAGTAAATCATTGTGTATTTCACAAGCATCATTAGATGTTTCGTTCTTCTCTGATATTGCCGATCTGATAGTTAGTTTTTTCTCTCAGAGGAAGTTTACAGCTAATTTTTAGAAAGCAGAACAGCAAATGTTTATTAATCTTTATGAAATAACATTCATCGTTGTTTTTTAAATGTTGTAGAGAACTTGCATGCTTCTTTTTTAAAAGAATAGAAATGTTTCTGTTAATTAAAAGTTGTTTTTGCTGATTGGGCTTTTAGTGCCAAACATACCAGTACAGTTTGATGATTTGTGCACAGTTTACATCCATCTATCATGAACCTGGCCCCTTTTCTGCTCACAAGGAAGCAGTTTGTGATCTACCTGTCTGTGGTAGGTCCAGTGGTTCAGGTTAGTTTGGTTTGATATGCTTTTTGTGCAGGGTTTTAGAAACGGATGTGTAAGGATTAATTTTGCAGCCTGTAAAGAGTCTCATCATGTTAGTTTGTTTCCATGTTGTCATGTTGCTTGGTTCCTACATCCTTTTCTCTGATTTGTCTCTGTGTCTGTAATCTGTAATGTTGTTGTTGGGATTGAAGGGATGAGAGCTTAAACATGAGAGGTTGAAATATGCTTTATGTAGATTACGCCTGGGCGATTAATCGTTTAAATTAATTAATTAAAATTTTTTGGTTGCGGGCGATTTAGAGAATAAATAAATCAAGTTTTTGCGTAGAGGCACTTTTTGGCTCCCCGGACTTTCCGTAGCGTTAGTTAAGCCACATCGCCCAGCCCTAATGTAGACAGTGTCTGACCCGGCGGGATGCGTGAGAGGATCAGCAGTTTTGGTCAGATTACTGGAGACGTTTATCTCAGCTGGCTTGAGACAAATTTTGTGCTCCTTTAGAAGAGCGTGAGAATTGGACTGAGGATTCAAAGTTTATGGGTCTCTGCTCTGAATGTTGTATTTAAGAAGAGGCTATACAGCTATATTATTATTATTATTATTATTATTATTATCATCATCCATTTGATTTCCATAATGTGTATAAACAAACTTAACATTATTCAGTGACAGTTGAAAATATTTAAAGTCTTATACTGTTATATGATGTATTTCAAACCTGCAGTCGGGATGTTATTTTGATTTCTGAACAGTCTGATCTTATTCGTCTGCCAGGACGCAACAGAGGAGCCATTATCTCTCAGTACTGCAACAAAACCATGCGGCTGCGGAGACGCAGACAGAGCAGACCGACTATCCGGGACTTCTCTCGCTCTGCCAGGCCGAGCATTCGAGGTTTTGGTGTGGAAACTGTAGACTCGGGAGATACAGAACGTAAGGAGAACAAGATTTTACTGATTAGTGTTTTTTTTTTTAGACACTGAATAAGATCCTTTTTGGACAAATCTGTGATGTAAACAGCAGCGTTGGGTGTATTGCAGGAAATAATCGGGAGGACTTGTTGAACAACCTGCAGAACTTGTCAGTGGGTGAGAGAAGCCGGACACTCAGAGAGATGCCTCTGTGTTTGGCTGAAAAAAGTCAGCTTTGGTAAATCTTCTGTTCTCATTACTCACTTTAATAGAATTCTGATTTCCAAATATCAGTATAAAGTATTTAGTTAACAGATTTCTGTTGTTGTTTCTCTTTACAGGCAAGCGTTACACAAACAAAAACAAGAACATGCTTCCAGCTGCAAGCTTCACTGCTGCAGTCACTTGAAATATTTAATCAATATAGTAAGTCCATATTGTTACTAACAATTCTAAATATTCCACTTTCTTTTCTCCAAGCTGCTGAGTCAGTGTATCACTGACGAGGTGTCCAAAAGCTGATTCCTGTTCACTGGTGGATGAGACACTGACCAACATTTCAACAACTCATTTATGTTCAGAATTCTAATTTTCAAAGACTGATCAATTATTGAGATTGGGGGAGTGAAAGCTCAGCATTTTGCTTTGGTTTTGAGTAAAATATTTCAATTTGTCATTGTGTTGATCGTATCAGCTGAGTGCTGCAGAATTCTCTCTGTGGAGAAAATAAAGACGAATCTGGAAATTAGTTCTGGTATTGATTAAATTTAACCATCAGCCATCTGCAATATGTGCTGAACTTTAATGTGACTCTCCTCTCATCCGAGAGTGTGTCAGTTAGTGCACAGATGTTTTTGTTTACACCCCCGTTTGATGTCATCATGACCGGGCGGTGGTCTGTTTACATCAGCCACTTTCAAGAAACTTAAAACTGGACACAAACAGTGGACAGTAATTCTTAAAGGATGTTATTACTGAATTTATTAGAATTAGTTCTAGAATTTTTTTTTATTTTGTTAGAATAAAAATCTCATGAGATTTTATGTGTATTTGAGAAATCTCCTGTTTTTGTAATAAAATATGTGAAGGTTGAGATTTCAAAAACATTCAAAAACTGTAAGACCTTTTAAAAGAGGAACTAACAGTTCCCTCAAAAATAAAACTACTCACCGGATGAAATATTCTTAGATTGGTGGTCTTCAACAATGTGGTAATGGTACAAGTATTTAAATTCTAATTACTTCAGACAGCAGAAAGGACCCTGTTTAACACCGAAAATAATTTTCTGTGATGTTTCTTTAAACCACTTTGTTTTATTTATTATCGTTGTGGTAAAAGTATGAATTGAATGGAGTTTTGTTAAGACTAGATTAAAGTGTACTTCAGTGATATTTTTTAAAATAAACTTGCACTAAATTTGTACATTTTAAAGAAGTTTTACCTAAGTACATGTTCTCATGTTCAGAAGACGTGTGTTTTACGACTGTCACGTAGGCGTTGTGTGGCTGCTCAAGCATGTGTGACATTTGAGTCACAAACCTCAAGCATGTGAGCACTTGTCTTGAGATGGCAGTAAATATTTTATCTTCCAATTTTTTTTTTCTCAGGCTCTGAGGCACATCTGGTACAGCTGGTTGTCCTTTCTGCACTCCCTCGATCTGTGGAAAGTGCCGCTCAAGACAGTGAGCGGCCGCTTCGGAACTGGAGTCCTCTCCTACTTCCTGTTCATAAAGACTCTTCTCTTTTTTAACATCTTCCTCCTCATCGTCATGGGTGCATTCTTGGTGCTTCCTCAGGCATTGTATCCCCCAGTACTGTACAAACAGAGGCGCCCCTTCTCTGGTCTGGAGCTCCTCACCGGAGCGGTAAGCTCTCTGCTGAGGGAACAAATTATTTCACCTTTCACCTTCAGTCAAAGCTTCAATTTTTAGACGATACTCACTACTTCCTAAAATTGATTATTAAACAAGTCTAATGGTAAAAACATTTAAAGCTCCTGTGTTTCACACATACAGGGTAAAAAGATAAACATTAGAACTAACCAAATAACCAAATGATCCAGTACTGACATCTTGAATTTAAACTCAATTCCTGTTGACTTATAAATATAATAATAATAATAATATAATAATATTTGAACTTCACTTTTTTTATTCATCTGTGAGAATTTCCTTTATTGGGCTCTGATGTCCTATTAAAACTTAAAACCTGCTGGGTCTCATCTCATGATTTAATCCGAAATTGAGGCCTTAATAAAAAAAATATATATTCCTGATTTTTTTTTTTCTACTTCAAATGTTTCATTATAAGATTTTGTGTATCAACTTAAATCTGAGATTTAAAAAAGCTGCAGGGAGGAAGAGTCTGTAGATTTGAGTTGGTATGTCTATAAAATTATATCTAAATATTTTAGATCTTAATTTTAAACGTAACAGTGTTTGTAGGTTTTCTCTATGAATCAAATATGAGTCTTGTGATCTGTTCCTGTGCTGGTGTTACTTACCTGTGTTCTCATCTTTGTATGAACATGTAGTTAAACATAATGTCCAGAAGAACTAAAACTACCTGTTTTTCCCCCTTCACAGGGTTTTTTCTCTGACACACTTCTGTACTATGGATACTACTCTAACTCTAACTACACACTGCAGAGTAGCTGCATGAATTCCACCCTGCAAGATTGTAAGACAAAATACTCTTCTTACAACATGCCGCTTGCGTACTTCTTTACCATAGGAATAGCCCTCTTCATCACGTGTATCATCCTGGTGTACAGGTACTGCTTTTTTCTTTCTTGTTTATTAAGCAATGTCATCAAACCTTATAACCAACCTAATTTTAAACATTTACATCGACGTTTAATCGCAACAGCATGTCAAAGTCGTTTGGTCGGAGCTTCAGAATTGACAAGTCTTGCAGCATCTTGGCCATGAAGACGTTCTGCTCGTGGGACTTTAAAGTTATCAAGACAGACTCAGTCAGACTGATGTCAGAAAACATCGCCACACAACTCAAGGTGCACATAAACACTCTTCCGCACACTTAAATTTACACTTATAAATCCTTAGTTTGTTTTTCTTTGTGATGTAGCTGCTGGACAAGAATGTGATGATGTTACAATCCTCGTGCTTTCCTTTTCCTGCCTCACATTACTCCTCTGTCATGTTTCTAACTCCATTCCTACTCCACCCAGGAGCTGTTGGCAGAAGCAAGTCATAATCATGTCACAATCACTTTGTCGGAGAAGGTTTGGAAATTGATGGTTCATGGTCTGGCGTGGACAGTCTGCATCGCAGGGACCACTGGCTGTGTGATCGGCATTTACTACCTCTCTGAAAACATGCACAGTGTGAGGCTGAGTGTTTTTATTTATAACTGATACAGTCTGATTAAACCAGACTCTGTGTGCTTGTATCATATTTCCATGTTCAGGGCGACACCTTGTGGTTTTATTAGAAATATCTGGCTGGCATATAGATTCAGTTTAGTTTTAATAATCTGGTACTGAATTCTGAAATATTTTAACTGTGGTCTGCATTAAAACCAGAACACGACAACTCTTATCAATAAAAACCTTTTTAAAAAAGTAAAAGACTTGAAGCAGTACAAACTAACTTTTCAAACTTTAAAGCAGAACTAAGTAAGTTTTTTCACCTCAATAAATGTTTTCTAGAGTCCCTGTGGGGGTAAACAAGGACTTGGCGGGGTGATTCGTGGGTTCCTCCCCTCCCTCCGGGGTCTGTGTCCTGAAAGCAGCATTTGCAACTTTCAGTGGATCGGACCCGACTAATCTCGCGAGAACAAACCTGCTTTACGGCACTCACACTCACGTACATAAATACAAGCATGAAGCCCTTGCCGTTGTTAGCAACGCCACCCTTAGGAGCGCAAAGATGACAATAATACTCACCTGTCAAGACATTTTCTTGGTTTTGTTTTTCTTTCTTCTTGCAAAAGCGTTCTCTGCCTGTTGTTGTTGGGGGGGCGGCGGCGGGGTGGAGGGGGGGGGGTCTGCGGCGGCGGCGGGGGAACGTTACGACAGTGAGCTTTCACAGGGGACCAGTAGGGGGAGAGCGAGAGCAAAACTTACTTAGTTCTGCTTTAAGCTAGTGAGTGGATACTCACCAAAGAACATGTTCAGCTTCATATTAGACACTCTGTGCGTCTCTGATGGCTTTACAATAGACAAAATAACTTTAGTAATTCAGATCACAGCCGTGACGGTGTTGTGATGATTTATTCTGCCCTGATGAAAAATGCCGCCATATTACGAATTGAAAACTCATTTCATAATGAGATGTCATTAGAAGTTTCTACAGTATTCTTGTTTATGGTGAGTGTGTCCTGTTAATTATTTAAACATATTTTATGATCCTTCCCAGATATTTTCTGTATAAAAGCCCTCTGGGTTCTTATCAGCCATTGTTGGGTCCTTCTCTGGGTGTGTCCAAACATTTGCCTGTCACTCTGACAATGTAAAGAAAGTAAAAATAACACCATATTTAGTGTTTCTGTCCTGGGAGAATTTATTTAATAGGTAAAATGTGTTCATGGAGAAATATAGAAACAAAAAAAAAAGATAAATCTGTTTCTTGAGGTAAAGACTGTAGAACGGCACATGTGCTGAAGGAATTGGTAGCACATCTCATCAGGTAGCATACTTCAACAGAACACCAGTTCCAGCAACGACTGTCTGAGACACGGCTGTGGGAATGATATTTAGTACTGCTTTAAATAAATGATTTGTTCTGTTGAATGTGTAGAACGGTATGGAGCTTAAAAATGACAGAATGGATGAGAACTAATGTTTGATGAAAACAATATGTAATAAGAAAGAGCTTTTTATTCATCTCTTCTGTTTTTCATGCAGGAAACTCAGGTTAGAAGGGATTCTAATATCATCTGGGACTCCTCGCTGGAAGAAGCCAGCCTGTTGGCGCTGCCTGTGGTTGTCTCCCTCATCAACCTGCTGCTGCCCAGTCTCTTCAACCTCATAGCCTGGATGGAGGGCTATCATTCCCCTTCTGTGCGCACATATGTTGCTCTCTCCCGGTACGAGCAGAGTAGTTGTTGTCCAGTTTGGTGTCAAAGTTTGAGTCCATGAACGATCCATATGAACGTGTTTGCTGCTGTTCTGGTTTTGTAGGAACTTGCTGTTGAAGGTCAGTGTGCTCGGAGTTCTGTGCTACCACTGGCTGGGTCGAGTTCCTAAAAATGCTCAAGTCTACGTGTCTGATAAGGTATCTTTAATGATGCTGACGATGTTTCTAGCAGAAGAATGTGTTTCCTGTTGGCTGACACTATGTTCTGATCTGTCAACCTCGTAGTGCTGGGAGAGTTTTGTTGGTCAGGAACTTTATCGTTTCCTAATCGTAGACTTCATCTTCGCTTTGCTCGACACTCTGTTCAGAGAGTTGCTTTGGAGGTGAGTTCTCTGTCTCGATTGAACTTCCTATCAGACTGTTTTATATATATTTTAGATTAAAAATTTTTTCATGTTTGGAAAAATCTTCCAAATGTTCAGTAATCTTTTGATATTTGTGAGGCTGAAATCCTGAAATATTAAAAACTCATGAACACGAAGTTGATGGTTTTAAATGATTAAAAGACACTTAGTTGTGTTTTTAGTTTGCAGATTTTTCTAAATATTTTGTGCTGCAGTTGAACAGAAACTGAGCTAAAAGTTTTTTGGTAGTTTTTGTGATCTGTGGTGATTTAAAAGACAAACATGAACCGATGGGTTTCTTTATTAGAATAAATCATCTATAATCACTTCCTGTTGTCTGCAGGTTGTTTGCTAACAAAGTTCTTCAGAAAAAGAGGAAACCAGTGTTTGATATTGCCAAGAATGTCCTGGACCTGATTTATGGACAGACATTAGCCTGGTACAGACTTTACTTTACACAGTCATGTTGAGAGGAATCAGAATGTTCTGACTGATTTAAATTGTTTGTTCCCAGGTTGGGCGTTCTGTTCACTCCTCTCCTTCCTGCAGTGCAGATTCTCAAGCTTTTGCTGCTGTTTTACATTAAAAAGGTACTTCAATTTAAAATTTAATGTAAAATATCTCCAGTTCATGTTTATGTAAATCCTCCAGGCTGTTAAAGCATTTTAGATTTTTCATTCAAACTTTTATTTCAGGTTCAAACAAATTTTATTAAACATATAAAAACATTTAGAAACATTCCACTGCTTTGTGTTGGTCCTCTTGTATTTATCCTAAAATAAAAAGTTAAATTTTCACTGAAATGCTTTCATCATGCAGTCCACTCAGTTGCTGCAGACCTCTGACCGTGACGTTGAATCGTGACCTCTGACACTCACTGTGTTTCTTCTCCTCACAGAGCAGCGTGATGTTGAACTGCCAGGCTCCCCGGAAGCCGTACAGAGTCAGCCAGATGACCACCATCTTCATCACACTCCTCTGCTTCCCCGCCTTCCTCGGTGCCTGTGTGTGTGTCACATACACCATGTGGAGGTACTCGAATACAAGCTCACTTGACGACGGGACTTTGTTATCATGAATCAAATAATTTGTTTGATAAACTTCCACTTTACCTGATTATCTCTAAATCACAACGACTCACACTTGTTATATTTAAGGAAACATCTCAGGCCTGATGCAGTTTCTCATGGTGTTAATAATATGCAAACTCCATGCAGAAAGGTCCCAGCCCAGTTTCGAACCCAGGACCTTCTTGCTACAACGCAACAGCCTGAGCCATTTCTTTATTTTATGTTAAAACACTTAAATCACAGGGAATTATTGCAGAATAATTGGTTTCTATGGTTACCTGAGGTTCCTCAAACAGGCTTGGAGGGGATGTTTAATCATACAAGTTTAATGCTGTTTCATGATCGACTTGCTTGTTTTTCAGTGTCGAACCATCTGAATCATGCGGCCCGTTCCGCGGACTCAGCACGATGTTCAAGGCTGGAAAAATCTGGATGAAAGAGTTAGAAAAACAAAATCCCAACCTGTCTGTGCTGTCCAGCGCTCACACCTACCTGGTGGAAAACCCTCTCTTCCTGTTTGTGGCAGCAGGCATTTTTCTGTGAGAACACACCTGCGCGCGCACACACACAGTGCAAAGCAAACATATTTTTGTCAGTGCAAACAGTGCAGCATCACAATGGAAGGTATTTAAACATTCCATCTTTTTTTTCAGGATTGTCATCTACTTCCACAGCCAAGTTGTTGATGGTCAGAGGAAGATCATCACTTTACTGCAGGAACAAATAACATACGTAAGAGAGCTCTGCTGTCAGTCGAGTTATATACAACTAATTACAAGATGTTCTTAGGGGTATTAATCACTCTGAAAACTTGGATTTCTTGTATTTTGAAGCTGTTTGGTTTTTGGTTGTTTCTCTGCTCAGGAGGGAGCTGATAAAGAGTACTTGATCTCTGAACTTCAGCGTGTCAACGAGCAGAAACCAACCTCAGTTAGAACATTCATCAGGCAGGTTGGTGTCTGATGCTCGGACCTCTTTGACCAATTTATTTGTATGTGTGTGTTTGCTAACTTCCTGTCTCCTCCTGCAGGAGTCTGCGTGTTAAAGCAGCCGGGCTTCCAAGAGACAAACCTACAGGTTCTGAACACATGAACACCAACCGGTGGGTTTATAACTGGAATAACAACAAGAAATCAAATGAACTCATCTGTGAAAGACATGATCTGCTGGATGTTGTTCCTAAAATGAGCAGGAAAATAGTCATTCTGACAGGCAAAACTATGTTGTACATATTTTTCGTAGATGAAAAGCCTAAACTCAAAGTAGATTTCGATTTTTGTTGAAAAAAATCAAGTAAAGACAGAGTTTTATTTCATAGGAGATGTTATTATTTTTAATAGTTTTAAGAAGCTCATTGATCATCTATAAAACCAGCAGTTCAACAGAAATCTTTTGATTTCGGCCCCTTTTACTAAAGAAGCACTTTCAAACCGACTCCAAATGTTTTCTGTTGCAGAAATGTACATTTTATTAGCATGTAAACTGGAATTGGGGCTGTAAATGTTTTACTGTAAATACATGTTCCATTTGTTCTGTCATTGTACTTTTGTAAGTAAATTATGTTTTATTACATCACTGTGTTTTCATTTAAACTTTATGCAAACGGTGGAGTCTGTTATATTTGAAAATGTAAAACTTTATTTGTAAGTATTTTTAAAAGAACGTTACTGCAGTTATACTCGTACATAATCGAATATACAGGTTTAAATAAATAAATAAGGCACTTCACTGAGGACTGAAAATCAAAGTAATATTTTTTTATTTGTAAATAAAAACCATTAAATTATAAATGAAGCAGCGTATTTGGTGATTAGATGCAGCAGCATGTAGATACAATCTGTTATTGGTATTATTAAAGCACCAGACTTCCACAGAAATCAGTCACAAACACGCCAGAACATTTCTTTTTAATTAACATCTATAAAGGCTGCTGCAGACAGAAATCATTAAGGAGTCGCTTCAATAACATAATCTAGTTTATATGTCTGTATCTCAGTAATAACAGACCAGTTTATTCATTTAAAAAGATCAAATGTTCCAGTTCCACTTGGTAATGACTTCGGACTTTGTAAGGCACGTGTGTTTGAATCGTTCAGTTTGATGTTAGAGTTCATCCTTCTGTTTTTCATGTGGCGTTTAGTTTTTCTAAACAGCTCAGCTTCCATTACTGAGCATCCCCAGCAGCTTCTTGGGGTCCATCCCCTGCTGCTGAGCCATCTTTTTCACGTCAAACCCCAAATGTTTCAGGAACTGCATCACACTCATCTCTTGTCCCGTCAGTTGGTCTCTGATGGTCGGGCAGGACGGGTTGCAGTGAGGCCACGGGCAGCTGTCAATCAGATGATGGGGGCATCCTCTCATAGGGGAGGCTTTTTGCTTCTGGTGGCTGTGGTTGCCATGGCTGCTGTTGATGTGGAGCTTGTTTTGGAGGCTACGGTCCCAGCAGTGCAGCGCTCTGGGCAGGGAGGTGCCTTTCACCTGGATGTCCATCCAGTATCTGCAGAGTGTAACAGAATAGAAAGTTTCCAGACTATTTAGTACATATTCAACCATGAAAACTTTCCTTTAAACAATTTCAACTGTTAAACTTCAAGATGTCTGGATTTCTAATGTGTACGTGGAGAAAATGGTACAAATAGAAACATTTTCAAAGCAGAAACATGAATGAGATCAAATAAATGAGTCAGAACATAAAACCCGATTCATAGTTGTTTTTAACACAAATTGTAGAACATCAGCATCTCGTTTAGGCTCAAGCCAAGAGAAATGCTAAAGTTTGTGTTTAAGCAGGATCTGGTGCAAAATGTGTGTGTAAATATTTTTGTTTTTTTCATGTTCATTAACACACCAGTTTGTTCAGTATGTTGAATTTTATTCAAAATAAAATACTTACGTTCTAGTTATGAGTTCATGGGACAGACAAGCTGGAGCAAATGTGGCTCTGTCAGTCAGAACAAAGCAGCATGTTAGAAAACAATCATTTGGTGTTGTGAGTGTGTTTGAGTGTGTGAGTCTTACTGTACACCCCCCAGCGTGCGCCTCAGCTCCTGACCCAGGTTCTGGATGTACCTCCACTGGCCCTCATGGACCGGATGTCCAGTCAGATGGATGTTGTCTACTGCCAGCTGGGCTTCGTCAAACAGCCACTGCACCATAAACACTGGACCTGCAGGGTGAACAACACAGTTCATGCAACCATCTATTTATTACCAGGAGGTTTCATGTAATTTGTCTCACTCTTTAACGTGGAGTAGATTTTATATCCGAAGAAACAGTTCCACTCTTCTCCCACATGAGCCTGTCTGCAGCTCTCCGGTACCAGTCCACTCCAGTACCTATAAAAACACACAGTGTCACTTATTAATTTCTAACCTGCATCTTTCTTATTATCCACCTCTCATGTAGCACCATCTGACCTGATGCCCCTCTTTATGGCTTCAGTGGGGGCACAGCTGATGGTATCCAGGCAGTTGGTGGATTTGTATTGTTTGTTGTCCAGGAACCATCCAGAGTCGACCAGACCCCTAACCTGCACCCCCGTGTGTCCCTCTGACTCCAGCTGCTCTGCAACATGGTCCACATTCAGCAGGACGCCTGTTCCACCCGCACTGTTAATGGAGAGAGTGATCAGAGGGAGAAACTGGACCACCTGAAGGGTAAAACACACAAACAACCGACCTGCTGCCTGCCAGAAGCAGAACCTTGGCATTCTGCAGACCTTTTGTTAGCAGCTCATTCACCACCTCTTTAATGATCAAAGAGCCCGTAAATGCAAAATCACCTGAAAATAAAAACATGATCAATTTCATTGACACAAATTCTGTGATAACTGAAAAAGTGTAAATAATTTGATTCCATATGGTCTAAGAGTCATATGGGTTCTATAAAACTAAATGTGAAAGGGATTTGCTGCCAGATGGATGGAGGGTTAGCTGTTGTTTTCCTGTTGAAGACTAGATATATTTTCTCAATGTGAATATGTTTTCCAATAATGTGTCTTAATAAAACCCAATCACACAGACCTGACAAACTATTCAAATATCATGGAACAATGTTTTTCCTTTGTGTATCAATTTAGATAAATTGTGTGATAAAAAGTGTCAAAGTTTCCCTTGTTTACGTTGCGCCAGAGATAAAACCCCACACAGCTGGTTGATTCGGGTAACAGAACGTCTTACTCTGATTGGTTTTCAGGCTGGTTCCGCTCCACACATCACTGGAGCAGTATGGGATGAAACTACAGGAAAAAACATCCAAAACAAGTTATTTCAGCCAGTTACCAGATGCTGACAGATGTGCAACTGAGAGAATCTGTTTGTATGACTGCGGGCCAGACGGAAACTAGTAAGTATTTAACTTAAATGATCCCCCTTTAAAAAAAAAAGTGTCCTCATGGTCACAGAATATATTGTTCCTCTTGTTCTTGACTTCCTGTGAGACCAGGTGTGTGTGTTTGGTCTAATTTCTATCTATAGCTCATATCTGACATTTGAAAGATATGCTAGCACAAATGTCTCTGGATGAATTTGTTTGTCCATCAGGGACCGTTTTTATCTCCATAGTGTCTCTGTTGAAGCTGTTAACCTGAGTGTCTTTTACAGATATAATTTCTGGCATTTACAGAAAGGAGACCGTCTTTTTTAAAGATTCTTTTGGTCTTTATGCTCACTAGGAATGTAATTGTGTATAAAAAGTGGATCAGAAGTCCTTACACCATGTTGGCGTTCCACCAGTGAGGGTTTTCCTCCGGCTGCGGAGACAGAATTCCTGTTCCTATAAAAACACAAAAGATTGATGGAAACGGTTTATCCGATATGCCCACTATGTTTCTAACTTGCAAAAGTCCTTTACATTGTCTGTTAAAACTCCAAAATTCAAATTGGATTTAATGTGTGAACGTGCGTCTGTTGATTCTGCAGCAAATAAGAAATCAAACACATGCAGGTTTGAGGAGTTGAGGCTGCTGCTTTCATCAGTATAAATTATACAGAAGAAGAAACACAAGCTTATCGAGGTTGTTTTTCTTTCATTCATTACTCTCACACCTTTTCTGCTTTGTGGCCACTTGGTGGAGCTCATCAGATTCCTCATTGTCTCATATCTGCTGTCACACGTCTGTTTGTTGAAACAGTACCATCCACCTGCAGACACACACACACACGTTTGTTCTCAAACTTCTCAGCTGCAGTGAAGTCTGTGTGGTTTCATTCTTACCTTCTAAGAACAGCAGCCACCTCCTGCTGCCTTTAGACTCCTTTATGTAGTACCTGCACCAGAAACACGGACAGTTTACTCTCAAAGTGTTCATCTATTGCGCGTGCATGCAGATCCATTCAAACACCTGCAGCTTCTCGTGCGGACATCAAGGTATGTCTGATTGATTTATTCTGTGCAGGAACGTTTAAAACTGATTTCTGAAATAATAATGAAATCCAAAAGGCTTCTGCAGAAAATCTCTTTCAAATGATTCATTTGCGTTCTTGTGAAGTTATTTTAAACGTGCCATGATAAAACGTGATCTGTTCCTTTGATCCGTTTTTGTCACATCCGGATTGATACAAGACTGAAGGTCAGAGAAACCAAACCAGCAGAGATCAGATGGTTCAACAGAGCGCAGCTGTTCATACCTCAGATTCCCCGCGTGTAAATGGACCACATGGAGACTGACTCGGGTGTTATCAGTGGTCACGGGCTGTTGATAAGTTACAGGTGCGCACTTACCCTGCAGGTGACCCGTCGTTGCAAGTCGCAGATACATTCTTTAAGAAGTGTAGCTTCATGTCTTGCTCCAGTTTTTGCGCAGAGCACGGATACAGTGATTGCGCTAAGTTCTTTATCTGCACCATGAAGTTGTCCATGTTGCTCTCCACAGCTGTGAAGTCGAGCGGGAAGCTCTCCGGTCCTTCCACCCGCTCCCTTTGCGCCTGAGCCCGCTGCGGTTGCGCCCTCTGTGTTTGCGTCCGACCGCTGCGCATTCTCCTTGTTTCTGCCGGTGCGCTCATGTGGATGAAGAGCAGCAGCAGACAGGAACGCACCGCGCACAGCCCAGTCGAGCTTCTCACCGAACCACGGCTCTGCATTTTTAATTGTTTTTAGAAAACAAGCGCGCGCGAGGGGTCTGAATTAAGAAACATGTCTGATAAAAGAGAACAAGGTCCTTTAAAATCACTGAGACTCAGGAGACAATCGCTCACTTAGGGAGGGCTGAAAGAGCGGAGGTTATAGCTCTCCATGGTGCATCGAAGGATAAAAAGCTTTTTCTAAAAATCAAGCACAGTTCCAGTTCAAAGTACTAGATTATAATCCACTATGCGCGTCTTTACGCGCAACAAAATCCGTGAGATGTGCTCAGTGTTGAAGGATTCCCTGCTGGATCAGGTTCTCGTCCTCTTCGGATGAAATGAGAATTTATTAGATGTTGCAGGGCCAGCCCCCCCACCAACCCCTTCCACCCCCATCCCCACTCTGCCTCTCGCTGCTGTGGGCCAATCGTTGTTATTGTTGGCTGCTGCGCCTCCTGGGGCGTCGGTTTCACACCCGTACGCCTGGCACGCCCACAAACTGCGTTCACTCATCCACTCCGGTCCTTTTGATCTCGTATCATCATATGACCACACATCCTTTGAAGTGTTGATTGAGCGTGGTGTGTGAGCGCTGAGAGAGAGTCCACCCCGAGGGTCAAAACACGCTGCAGCTCACGCGCATGTTTTTAGGTGTTTTTTGTTGTTTTAAGATGAGCTGATAACAGAAACCAGAATTTTCTTGTTTGTGAGGATAATTGTATCTGTATAGAGGTGAGGAGGTTCAAAAGCTTTAAATTGGTTTCCCCAAATAAGTTGGAGAATGATGAGCAACAAATTGTCTCTGTTTCTTTTAACATTTTGAATTTCACTAAAAACAACCCGATGCAGTTGAATGAGATTCCTGCAGGCCTTCGTTTGTTTGTCTGCCTCACTCCGGCCTTTCCATTCCAAATCTGAACATTCCTAAAGCAGCTCTGCATCAGAAAAAAAAAAAAAGTGACATAATACAAACTTGACAAAAAGCCCAATTAATTTATTTTGGTTTTGATGAATTTTGGCTAAACAGGAAGCCAAAAGAATCAGTATTTCATATTAGTTTTGGAAGAAGCAGTTTTTGAAATGAAGAACAGAAAAAAAAAAACAACAGTGAAAACTTTTTTCCACTTTGAGTCACTTCCACTAAAACTGATCCATCACTGTCAGCACACCACTCACCTCATGTTCTCTGTTCAGTGAAGAAGAAAGCCAGATGTCTGTGTAAGTGTGTACAGCTTCTGTCCTGGTGAGTGAGGAAGGAAACTGGTTGTTTGTTTGTTTATTCAGATGGTGGCTGTTACTTCTCTTTCTGACTGTCTGAAACCTGCTGAAGTTGTAAGTCAGTCATTCGGACTTCTGCCTCTCCATCTGTTTGTGCCACATGTTGTGATGTCGGTCCGGTCTGACTTCCGCTTTGATCCAGTTCTGATCCATGCCGAGAGAGAACAGCCTTGATTCTTCAGTATCGGGTCATTTGTCAAACTGCACATGGTCCATACATGAAGTAGTCATATGGGAAACAGATTGGCTGTGATGTGGCCAGTTCACTGACAGGATCCAGCTTCTTTTCCTCAGAAAGCCACTGCAAATAATGTTCAGCCACTTTGTTTTCTGTCACGATACAGTTAAACATGATGGTCTTCATGTTGTTTTTCAGTCCTGTTGTGGAGGAAATAATCTCCGCATGTCATGCCATTAATGGACTGAGACATTAGTGAAGAAAAAAGCTCATTGTTACCAGCCTTAACCTCTGTGACATGAAACACAGTGTCTCTTGTAAAAATGTGGAGAGGTAAAGAATAAATGTAATACTTGGTAATAGTTTATTGTGATAAAAGACGGTGGTGAAGTGGGTAGCGTTGTTGCTGTGCAGTATAAAGGTCCTGGGTTTGAAACCAGGCTGGGACCTTTCAGCATGGAGTTTGCATGTTCTCCACATGCACATGTGGGTTTTCTCACACAGATTAACTTCAGATTCGCCCTGTGAGTGTGAATGGTTGTCCATCTCTATATGGTGACCACCAATCCAGGATGTAACCCCCCCCTCCCCCGGACTGACTGATTACTAGCTCTGCTGTTTGACAGCTCAGAAAGTTTGATGTTATAAGGAGAAATATGGGGAATCTATCTGGGATATTTAGTTTTCATTTTTAACATTTGCCAAATCCCAACAAATGCATGCATGAACTGTTTTTAGAGTCATTTCAGTGTAAAGATAGATGCTGTTTTTGTTTATATTTAACAGAATGTTTACTCTCCATGATTGAATATATTATTGATGTCATAAACTTTAACTCTGTTTCTGTCTCCATAGAAATGACAAGCGACCCAAATCTATCTGTGTTAGTCTGTTTCGTTCCTCTCAGACCAGTTAAGACAGAAAGTTCTTCTTCCTGAGCCTGGTGCTGCTGGAGATTCTTCCTGTGAAAGGATGGAATTGATCTGAACTGAACTGGACTGGAAGATGTGCAGCATCTCTGAACACTAGAAGCTCTAAAGTTCATGAATGAAGATCATCTGCACTTTAACTTCTTCCAGACCACTTAATTAGCTACTGTTGTGTTTCCGGTCAGAGCTGCTGATCAACACAGAGATATTTGTTGTCCTCCATTAACCTATTCCTGTCCAGTCCAGCATTGACATAGTCCACATCAGCCAAACTCTGGTTATTTATCTATTATCCTATTTGTTTATGTATGTATTTACTTGTTGCACATAACAGAGCTCCAAGTTGTGCTGAAAGTCAGAGGCTATAAGGTGGGACAGAAAATAAAGTGGTGCTTTTTAAAATATGATCATTTGTAACATGTTTAAATAGAGGTGAAAACAGCTAACTTATCATGCAGCGTATAGGCATGCATCTTCAGGCTGTGAAAAAATATATTTTAACATGTCACACATTTAGTTTTAAACATAGACAAAAATTACATATTTTAAATGAAATAAATTTACACTTAAAGCACATGGATGTTATAAAAGAAAATAAATTTTTTGCAGGGAAATAGGTTCAATTCAGATCTTTGACATGTTTTTCGTCATGCGGGAGGTTGTTTAATAAAGTTGATTCAAATAAACACTGTGACGTCACTACAAACAATGGCAGCCAGCGGTTCAGCAGTAACAGTTCTGACTCCAAATGGAAGAAGACAAACGGTTAAAGTTTCTCCAAACACACCTTTATTACAGGTAACTTGTGTTTTAGGTGAAATTTGGATTTTCTGACCGGAACAGTGTCTTATTCTTTTGTTTTGTCAACATACATGTTAACATACACGTCTCTGTTAGCATGGTTAGCTAGCAGCTGTTAGCCAGTGACAGATCAGTTTCTGGTTTTCAGCGAATATTATTTGTGAACTTTGGTGAAAGTTAGTTTGTGTCACTCTTCCTGTGTTTATTGTACGCAGGTCTTGGAAGATGTCTGCAGAAAACATGGATTTGACCCCAGTGATCACGGTTTGAAGTACGTGTTTGTTAATGCTTATTTTTTTTATCAATAACCTTTGATAACTGCTTACTTTAAGTAATAATTTATGAAAATACGGAATAAAGGTTAGTAATAATGATAATAATGCAGAGCATAAAAATAGAAATCGGGCTGAACTGTTAACTGCTGTAGCTGGAGTTGGGATTAATGGAGAGAGAATGTCTGAATTTTTTCCCTTATTCAACGTTAATCAAACAAACTGGATTTACGCATAAATTTTTTTTTACAAGAAAATGATCCTGTTATAACAGATCTAATAAAATACATTTATATGAATGTAACAGGGTTGTGTGAGTAAAAGCAGCTTGAGTTTAAGAGGATCTGTTTTAATTTGCAGCTGTATATTTTCCATTTCCACATGTGTGATTAGTTTTAGTGTTCTTAGGAACCAAATGATTCTTATAGCTCAAGTTGTTGCTTCTTTCATCTTGACTCTTGCTGGTTGACTCTGCTGGTGTATAATCGACACGCTTCATGCAAACGTTAGCAAGCATCCAGTGATTGCATGAGATGCTCACGGGGAATGTATGAATAGTGACAGGACAAATAACTGAAACGATTTGCTGCTTTCATCACTGCCAAAGTAACCTTTACATTTTTTGTTGGTGCCTGCAAGTGGAACACCAACCTGCATTTAGCAGGTTGGTGGGTGTTAATTTAGTCCTGGTTGCCAGTCCACATAGAGGTCACATAGAGACATCCATTCTCACACACTCTCACAGCATGGACCAATTTATACATTTAATCTATATTGCATGTTTTTACCCTGTGGGATGAAACAGCTCACATACATGGGGAGAACATGCAAACTCCATGCTGGCCGAGGACCTTCTCCTGCAAGGCAACAACACTGACAGCTCGGGCAGCCTCGGGCTTGTGGAATGACAAACCAATTTGTATTAACAGGCTGTTCTACAGATCTTAGTTTGTCGCTCTGAAAGAACTTTCTGGATACAACTTTAGTTTCAGTTAAATAAAGGATGAGAAATCGAGATGTTTTTATTACAGCCTCATTTAGCTTTGAGGTTATTCTCTTTTTTTAATTTAACAGCAAAATAACTACTTAAGGAGACTAATTTAGTTCTTTTTTATACTTAATATACTTGAATTAATGTCACATAACTATTAGCTGCTTCCTCATTTTTTCTAACTTACTGACAGGTTTCAGAGAACCATTCTTGATTTGACGGTTCCATGGAGGTTTGCCAACCTTCCCAACAATGCTAAACTGGAAATGGTGACAAGTACGAGGAAGCAAGGTGTTGCTGACAGCCAGGTAAGTTAAAACAGTTGAAGGTTTGTGCGACAGACAAAAACAGAAAGGAGTTTTTTAATTGTGGTTGTTTACAAAATATTAAGTATAAAAACTAATAATTGTCAGGCGTTAGATTATCAGATGTTCAGGTGTGTGTTTTTGGTATTTTATTTTAAAAATATCTGGAAAAGTGAATAAACTGCATTTTTGGGTTTGATATAAGTTTTACGGCAGCACATGAATATTGGGTTAAATAATAGGTCTCCTGATGATCTAACCCTGTCTCACATTCCTAATTAATGGTGGAACAGTCTGGTTCTCAGTAGGTTCTGCTTCATGGTATGAGAAAAGCAGACATCAAAGAATTATTAAGCTGCATTGCTGTGAACAAGCATCTCTACTTTCATATTTATCACACTTCCTGTTTCAAGCCCCAAAATAAAAGTATCCCAGTACCAATGTTTAAATAACAAACCTTTTACTTTACAGAAGATTGATTGCAGGAGATTTGGTTTACAGTAAATTCTTTAAAGTGCACATTATACACAAGACAACTCTTTCATTCATGGGATGACTGCCCAAAAGTCAAGCTCTCAACCCCATTGAGAATCTTTAAGACTTCATGTATCTGTTCTTTTAGTGAAATAAAAACATCTGAATGGAAATGATGCTTCTGCTAATCTGTTTCTTAATCTCAGATAATTTGGGCCAGCAGAAGGTGAGTGTCTGAACTGGGAGCAAACCGAAAACAAAAACAGGAAAATAAGAATGTTCTCCCCCAAAAAACTGCATTAAAAACTGCAAAGTCTAAAATTTGGTAATAACATGAGACTTTATCAAACCTTTTCAGTTATAAATGTTGCTTTTAAAATGAGACACTTTACCGTCTGTGTGTTTTCCAGTCGATTTATATTCAGGTCCTCTGTGGGTTTTTATTGTCAGTGTTAAATTCGTCTGATTTCTCCATTTATTTTCCATCTCTGACTCAAATCCAAAAACAACACTTTGCTGTAGCTGAGCTGGACTTTCCTATGACATCACAGCATCATAATCTAAGCAGTAAAATCACCGCTGGGTTTGATCTGCTGCTCTGTTCATTTGATGGATTGTTAACTGTTGATTCCTCAGAGATTTTTATATTTTCACTCACACTCGCCCTTGAACCCCACACACCTGCCTCACATTGGTGTGTGAGTGTTTCGTGTTGACAGCCAATGCTCTCTTTTCATCTCTCCCGGAGTGCCGGCTCGTAGCGCGCTCTCTGTTCTGGATAACACCGTTGTTGAGTAAACATAAACAACTCGTAGTATGACTCAGAGGGAAACAACAGCAGACTCAAACTGTTGCCTGGTGTTACTCATTTTCAGACTGATGTAGGCCCACATGTGCAGCTTCATCAGGTTTGATTATCAAAGAGTTTATTTCCCTAAAATTTGCTCCATAGTAAAGAGCCAAGAACTTTTTAATAGCCACCTGGGGAGATAAAGGCACTTAAGTAAATTTCCTTTTCAACAATTTGGGAAATATTTGCCCTAGATTTCATCAAAGTGAAACCTCCTTGTTGAGCTCTACATATATAAATATATGATATGGTATTTTTAGTGCTCAGGAAGTAAAACTGGTAATGATGGATAGAAGAAGAATGTGTGTTTCATGTTGGTGCGATTCTCTCCTTTGAAGTTGATTATTAACGAACGGATGCTGATAATTTATGACTGTTATTTATTTCCTCATCATGTTTATTAGTTTAATTGGCATGTTTGTGGTTTCTGACGTGACTTTAAACTCCACGTGTTTGTTCTTGTGGTTTCGTCTGTGTCAGGTGCGGATTGCGCTCCAGATGGAGGACGGCTCTCGGCTCCAGGGTTCCTTCTCTTCTGGACAGAGTCTGTGGGAACTGATCACACATTTCCCTCAGATCAGGTGTGAACATGTTTCTTTTTTATGGTTTGTGAATTCTTGAACATTTGTGTTTATTGCAGCCTAACTGAGAACATTCTCTTCTCCAGACGGATGAGTGAGGATTAAATATAAATTAAATTCCTTTAAATGTTTCAGACAAGTAAATCTAGATGTCAAAAATACAGATTTAATACTGTGGCAGTCCTGGAACAAAATCTTCCTAGTTATTCTTACCTTTTGTAGTTTTTTCTTTTGCATGTGAGACCATGTTTGAATCCTCTGGAAGGATTTCTGTTCAGTAGGCTGACTGATACCATGAAATACAGTTTATTTAATAATATGGCAGGAGTTGTTGATTCCACCTCACAGCAGAAATGACTTCTGTTACAAACGAGTTGAATCTGTGTTAAAAGATTTACTGGGTTAGTTTGGAGTTTTAAATTAGTCCAAAAGGATTTTTTGCTGTTATTTAGAGCTCGTGAAGTTGTTGTATGGATATTAAATAAAAATAATCATCTTTCTCTGCTGGTATCAGACACCAGGAGGATGACATCTGTGTTCAAAGATGTCATATTGCTCAGAGCTTCAGATCTTAAACTGAAAATGGCAGCTGCCAAACAGCGACTCTCTGATGCCGCCCTGATATCGAACATTAGCTGCAACAAATATGACTAGATATTTATCTTCACCTTCAGGAGGTTTTGTTTTTATTGCTGTTTGTTTAGTTATTCATGTATTTGTCTTACTTGTCTATAACAGGATATCTCAAAAGTTGTGAAGGGATTCATATTTACAGGATATGTTGATGATGGCACAAGGACCAGTCAGTTAGATTTTGAGAGTAATCTGGAAAACTGTCAATGTGGAAATGTCATTTTCACTTATGATTAATGATGTTTGCAAGTCATTCCAAATGCAGAGGGAGTGTTTTCATGCACATGAATCAGATAATGCTGATAAAATAAATCTCTATGAATAAATTCCACAGTGATGGAAATTAGCTGTTAGGTGCAGGTCTGATTTCTTGTGAAATTTTGATTTAGGGTTGATTTACTGTTAACTGAACAATTCAGTCTCTGGTCAGTGATCAGAAATAGTGTCTGCAGCTGAGATTCCATTACTGCAGCACTCACTAATCGTTTTTGTCAAGAAACGGGATATTTCAGATTGTGGCAACTGTGTTAATCACTTAGGATTTTAAAGTCACAGATTAATTAGATTTTCCCAATTTACAGTTTAATACAATCTATTTGTCTTCATACTAAAATCAGTCAAATTTTTTATTGTTTGGTAGTAAATCTGCAACCAGATGTTCATCCAAACAGGTTTCTCGTGAATAATGAAGACGTTGGTGTAAGTCCTGCAGAATGACAGGAAGTCTGAACTTTTCACATAATTCTTGTTGAGTGTCTTTGGTGTTAAAGAACATAACTCAGGCATAGATAACGCACTCCTCTGTTGAAGCCTCTCTACACATCACTACTACGTGTTTCACACACACACACACACACACACGCGCGTGTGCAGCTGTTACTCAGTAGTTCCAGCTGTGTGGCTCCAGATGCTCTGGCAATCAAACAACGTTCATCTCGTCTCCATTAAGTGACATCACTACATATCCTGATCCTTTTCCAAGGAAGTTACGCTTCCACGAAATGAGCGTTAGGTCCAAACCGATGGTTAAAAAGATCTGGGAATGTTGGGAAGCAGATGGATAGGCTTTGATATTCAGCATCGAAAGGAACAACAGTAAAAGGTTTATGGTTCAATTAGTTTCTGCACAACATTGTGCCCACATGGTTTACACATGCACACAGGCTGCCACTGCAGAGCATCACACAGCAGATTCCCCTAAAGAAGACTTCTGGGGTTTTTATAGGACACAATTAAAGTGAATAAAAATAATTTACTTGTAATTATAATGTACATTTTCATCAATGTCTCCAACTTTCCTCAGTGTGTCAGAGCTGTCCAAGTCTGGAGCCACTCCTGTGTGTGTTTACATGAGAGACGAGGTATGCAGAGTCTCTTCAACTCTCCCTTTCTCATGAGATGAAAGTGACTTTTATTACAAGAAAGCTGTGTGTGTGTGTGTGTGTGTGTGTGTGTGTGTGTGTGTGTGTGTGTGTGTGTGTGTGTGTGTGTGTGTGTGTGTGTGTGTGTGTGTGTGTGTGTGTGTAGGTGAGTGGGGAAGAAGCCTTACAGAAGGCCACTCTGAAGTCTTTGGGTCTCACCACAGGAAGTGCCATTCTCAGGTATGTGCTTGTCTTCAGTTTTGTGTTTTTTAGTTATTTGTGAAAAAGTAAACTGCAGTGTATTTTGTTTCTAATTTATTTCCAAAGTTACAATTTTTTCACAGTCAGATTCGGTTCTAGATCTATAGATTTGTGTCCACAGACATGATTTGGGAATAGTATGATGTTAATGTTACAATTTCTGTTTAAGGTTTCTGGTCAAAAAAGACAAAACACCAGAGGAGGAAGAGGAAACTGCTGTTGTGTCAGTTTCACCTGTTGCCAAGGAAACCACACCTGTCTCGTCACCTCAGCCAGATGCTGCTACATCAGAGGTGTCGCCAAATTCTGTGGCAGTTAAACATTCAGTTGTGGAAATGCCAGTGGAAACGCAGCCTGTCCCAACTCCCGCCACCTTTACGAGAACAGATCCTGTCAAACAGGAAGATATTCCAAATCTTCAGGGTGAGGTTCAACCCCAAGCCCCTCCCACAGGAAGTGAAACACCAATTAAGGATGAAGAGGAGGCGGGACCATCCTCTTCTTCTGCTCCTTTAGCTCCATTCATTCCTTTTTCTGGAGGCGGTCAGCGGCTCGGGGGTCCAGGTGTAGGAAGTAGTGCACGTTCACTGTCATCATCATCATCTTCATCCCTTACTGCTGCTGTCGAATCACCCAAAGCCAAAAAAGCCAAATCCAGCCATAGTTCTAGCACCAAGGTGAGCTGCAGCAACATAAAACCAAGAGATAAAATCAGAAAGTATACAGGATTATGTTGGATTAACAAACTGGAGAATGACAGAAAGTATTCTTAATACCTGGTTTAACCAGCATGTTACATCTCTGAAGGAATTTTAGATGTTTAAATTTAGATTTTCTCAGTACATTATGACATCCTGTTCCATGGCTGATGCAGCTTTGCTCTTGTTTTTTCTAAGATTACAGAAATAAGTTTAAAGAGAAACGTTGTTGTACATACGATGGTATGATTGTCCCAGATCTGAATGATGTCGCTGATGTCACCAGCACTAGAGATGTCTGAGGAACGCGAGTATTAAGAGGAAACTAGGAGGCGCTGCTTCAAGGAAACAAAACAAGAAGCAGCAGCATGTTGCTTCTGCTCTGAAAGAACTTGTTATACATTTAAAACCATTTAGCTGCTTCCGACTGTTTTCTTGTTTTTTTTATCTAGAGAAAAAAAATTAAACAAAAAAAATACCCATCAGAGTTTGAGCTGATAGGATATTTGCAGATTTCTTTCTGGAAATCTTAAATTGGAAGTATTTTCAGAAAACTGAGGCTTTCATTTAGAGAAACCGTTTAAATCTCAGGTTTAAATCCTTCACGTGAACTAACTTGTTAAATTCTTTATGATGAGGATCTGAGAAGAATTAATATTTGTTTTTAACATCAGGAAATTCTCTCTGTTTCTGCTGCAGACTGAAAGCTCCTTTTTTGGGCTGATTAATAAGTGACATAACTTTATTTTATTATCAGTGTAAAGGAACTGAGGCCATGCAGGATCAGGAAATGGAACACGGGGACGAGTTTCTGGAGGTAAACCTTCTTCACTCTGACCTCTTTATTTCCGTTTATCAGCTTCTCTGATGTTTTTTTTCCTTTTAAATAATAAAACATTTTTTATTCTCATTGTAAAATGTTTCATGATAATAACATTAAGTGACCATCTTTCTGTCTGCAGCCGGTTGAGAGGGAGTCTTTGATCTATCATCTGGACTTGACGTCCCGTCACACCGAGGACAGTGAGGATCTGCCTGACGAGTTCTTCGAAGTGACCGTGGACGACGTGCGGAAACGTTTCGCCCAGCTGAAAAGCGAGAGGTGAGTCGAAGGAAGTGAATCAGAAACCTGTTTGTGTGAAATGTTTCTTTTAAATATCTCGTTGCTGCAGAAACCCGTCGGAATCTGAACTTTGGTCCTGCACTTTTAAAAACAGATAATTAGTCATCTTCACGTGCGGTCCTGCCGTGTTTAGTCAGTATCTAACCTTTAAATTGTTGAATACCAAAGCGATGATGAGCCACAGGAAGAGAGAACGCCGGGCATCACTGCCTGTGTTTTTCTGTTTATTATGAGTTTGAAGTTTTTCATTTATTTACGAGTGCTTCTTCAAAACAGATGCATCACACACACACACACACACACACACACACACACACGCTCTCTGGCTGCAGCCACAGCTGTGGAGACGTCGTGTGTGTGTTTGCATTCATGTTCTGTTTTGTAAAACGCCACACACACTACAAAGGATTCCAAATGCAGCAAACTGGGAGCAATTAGTGAGTCTGTTTTTTGTAGCTCTTTGAGTTTTTGACAAAACGCCATCAGGTTAAGGCCTCGCCACACACAATCTTTAATCTCTGTCAACATTAACGTAGCAGGCTGCCTCATTGTGATGCTGCTACCATGTCAATGACTGCAATTACCAAAGGGGGAATTAAGCCAACCGCAGCCATTTGTCTCTGCCTGTGACACTCACACACGGCCACACACGAGCCGGGGATGAAGATTTACCTCTCTGCTGTATTTTATGTCTAATCTTAGATTGTTTTTCTCTGTTATTTCATTAGGAAGTTATTAGAAGAAGCTCCACTTAGGACTAAATCTATGAGAGAATCACAGATGAAGGAGAAGATGAAGAGGTATCCTAAAGTGAGTTCCATTTCTAAACCCGATCATCATACGTTTCTTTAAAAAAAAAAAAACAACCTGACTATAAATAACCTGTGTCTCCAGGTGGTCTTGAGGGTCCAGTTTCCAGACAGATATGTGTTACAGGGTTTCTTCAGGCCTCTTGAGACAGGTGTGTGTAATTTGGACAGGGTTCATTTCACCTGCCACAGGTATGGCTGCGATGTGAAATTCCCTTGCGGCTCGTCACCACATTCATGAGTGTAGCCTCAGCGAAACGACAGAGACGAGTCTGTAATTAGAGGGATTAGAGACGCCTCGAGCCAACGGCAGCACGACAGAAAGAAGAACAACAAATTAAAGGGAAATTCCTTCTAAAATTTGATTTACAGATGTTTGTTGTTGTTTGTTGTTGTTTGTTGACACTCCAGCTGATTATTTTCTGTATATTTTGTCCAGTTGGTGCCGTGAGACAGTTTGTGAAAAGTCACCTGGAAGATCCTAAAATCCATTTCTATTTGTGTAAGTGTCACCTGATCAACCTTTTATCAATCACATCATCCTCATGCTAAAACTATCTACCTGCTCTGAACTATTGATACAAACTATAAAGTGATACGAGGAGCGTTGATTAATACTACAAACAGTATTTTATATATTTCTTGTATTTTTTCAGCCTCTTGTTGCAGGTAAAGTTTAAAGGTTCAGTCAGACTTGGTGGACTTTAAACTTTTGGATCATTTCAAGATTGTAAACTTGTAACTGTAAAGAATTTTACAACAAATACAAACATGAAATTTTATTTGTAATCGACTCTGTTTTAGTCGAAGAACACTCGTCAGTTCAAGCAGCTTGAGTTTGATCGTCCTTCTGAGATTTTTTATTAAATCCACTGCAACAGATTTTTGGGGAGATTCTGTCTCCTTGTATACATTTTGTAGGAACATAAACTAAACAGCTGTTACTTCCTGTCTGAATACTTTTAAGATCACCTTTTGAATTAAATTGGCAAATTTAATTTAACCCTGAAAATTAGGATTCATTTTAGTTTTTTCTAAATCTTCTGAGATTATTGAACTTTTCTCAGATGTAATGTTGAATAAAAGTCAATAAAACAGTAACGACAGCCTGGTTTGACATGAACATCTTAAAACATTTTCTGTTTTTGATTTGACTTTACAGACTTAATTTTGTTGCGGCTGTCTGAAATATTTCAGAAAAAATTTCAAGTTTTTGTAATTTCTATCGTCTTTTGGTAACTTTTAGTCATCACTCCTCCAAAAACCATCCTGAATGATCCTTCAGCTACACTCTTACAGGTAAGACTCTTCACACATTGATCTGATATTTGGTCACTAAGTGGTCGATTTATGTCAGAATAAAATCCTTAAAGAGTTAAACTCCAACCAAACAGTGTAAAATGTGTCGGCTGGTTTGTGTCTCCTCTTCAAAGCCGCTTTACATTCCCTTCCTTCCCCCTCACCCGTTTTTTTCTTGCTTCCACTCACACTTGTCCCCCCCGCCTCCCGTCTCCACTGTCCTTGACCCCAGCTGGGCTTGATTTTTCCCAGACTGGCACATGGGGTTAATACAGGCCTTGCTTTGATCTTCACACAGGGAGCAGTGGGCAGCCAGGATGCTTTGTTGCCCCTGAGTTTAGAGCGACTGAAGCCGCGATAATAAAAAAAGTTTCCTCTTTAAGTTGCAGGATCTTTTGTTTTATTTTTAGCTGCATTTTTTAGGACATTTTTGTCTCATTTGACTCTTTCACTCAACCTGAAAAATGCCGGCGGGGGGGGTGTTTGAAGTTTTATCGTGTTGTGATGATGATGAAGATTGAGTCCTCAAAGGGGTCGAGACAAAAGATAACAACCCTGAAAAGCGTAAAAACACACTTTGAAATGAGTTTCAGTCCAATCAGATATTCGGATGTGTCTCTCTTTGTTCTTCATCTTCCTGCTTGTTTTTTACTCCTCGTCCCTTTCCTGCACCCCAACTCCAACACCCAGATGAGCCTCACCCCTCCTCTCACCCCCATGTCTCGGTCCATTAGGGACTTAAAAGCATTAAAAGGAACTAAATTAAATCTTGAATCCTCTCAGTGTCTCTTCACACACTCACAAACTGTCTGTTTTTGTGTCTGTACATCAGTCTGAAACACGCCGGGAATCCCTCTTCTTCTTCTTCTTCTTCTCTTGTCATGTCACGCAGACATGACTGCTTATGTCTTTCTCTCACACGCACACAAACACGCAAACTTTAATCACTTTGTGTCATGTCAGGAAAGGAATGTTTCCCAGCCTAGAAGCCCTTTGATGCCAGGCATCCCCACCCTCATCCGCCTGACCCTCTGTCTTCCATCAGGATCCGCTCAGCATTACTCTCTCAGTTGCTCACAATTATTACACACATACACACGCACACACTGGTCTCGGCCCGCCTTATCCAGAGGGAACAGAACTTCAGGAATGCCCGTTGTTCCACTGTAACACATTGTTTCCTGCTCACAGAGCTGCAATGACAGCAATTAGGCTTCTGTGTCCCAATTTAGCAACCAGCTTCACAAAGGACGGAGCGAGGACGGCGTGTGAGACAAACTGCGATGGAAACTCATCTGACCCCCCCCGACACCTGCTCTCTAACACTCAGCCTAAATCAACTCTGCTCTAAATAATATTATTACATTAGATTGTTTTAGTATTTTATTACAGGTTTATTATGTTAAATAATAACGGCTGGTATTTTTTCTGTTCTAATTTTTTTAACTCGTCAACTAAATGGACAATAACCACTGTTGTTGTTTATTTTCTGATCTAAAATAGGAATGTCAGTTGTAAAATGCACATGTGGGGTTTTTTTTCAAGCCGATTCTAAAACAAGGTGCTATTTTAATAGTTATTTTAATCTTGTACATTATTAGCAAATGCAAATAATTTGGGAGAATCAGTTTTTCAACAGAAAAGTTGGTGTTTATCTCATGTTTTTGTCTTTTTTTTTTTAACCTACTGAAGGTTTTGCTTGCATGATTCACGTGTGTAGAACAGTTCAGAGTGACAGACGAGCATCCCGCCTGCCGCCCGTCTGACTTTCTACCTCAAAATTGTACGTTTGATAAAACATCTGCCTGCAACTGGTCCATTATAACCATTAAGTCTATCTCCGGTGGAGGAATGTGACGCTTCGGGGGTGAAAGTGTTTTCACTAACCATTTGATTGGTGCTCATTTTGTGGTCTGCTTCAAAGAACTGTGGTTGCTGGTTCAGATCCCTGAGCAGTGAATCATCCTCAGAAACGAGCTTTATTTTGCTTTAGATTTAACGTTTGGTTTGGACTGAATTTTTCTTTATGTTTTCTGAACCTTGTTTCCATCTCACTCTGTTTCCGTCTGCAGGCCGACTTGTTTCCTGGTGCCTTGGTGTACTTCGGTTCTGACGTCAAGACAGGTTTCAGTCTGGTTCCTTTCATTTTTGAGTCACTAGAGAATGTAAAGACACGACAGTCATTCATGTTGTTTTTGTTTTTTCTTCACAGATTTTTATATAAAAAGAGAACTGCTTGAAACGTCTGTTTCATCGCTGCAAGCAAACAAGTCCATAGCAAGGTATCAGACGTGTGTGTTAAGCCCTATGCATGTGTTGGTATATGTATATATATATGTGTACTTGTTTCCCGCGGCAACCAGCCTATTTTCCTGTCACAACTCTGTCATGATTGGAATCCCTTTGAGGTTCTGCCTAACAGCAGGTGCCCCCTCGCGCCCTCATTTCCTCCAAACATGTGTACACATTCTCAAACACAAACACACAAAGCGTGTTCCCATCTGTCTAAAGATAGAGTGCAGGAGTGACCCTCAGCCTCTGGGTCTTATACAAGGTTGTTTTTCTGTTTCTGCTTTAGTTTTTATTCAGTTTAACCTCTTCTGGCGGGAAAACGTTGCTCCACACGTTTTTCTACAGAACAAATCTCCTCTGAACTGTTCACATGATTTAATCTGCTTCTTTTTGCCCCAGCTGCATGCCCCGGTCTCCAGAAACCTCACACATCTCCGCAGGAGTCGAAGAACCGCTGTCGCCTCCAGAACCGGATGTGGACTGTGCCAGATCCACACAGGAAGAACCGGACCCATCAGAACACGCCCAGGCTGCGAAACCTACCAGAACTGATCCAGCCAAAGTTCCAAAGTGGCTCAAACTTCCAGGTGAGAACAGGAGAGAAAATAAACACCCAGACAAACAAAACAGAGTGTCACCTCTCACACTCGTGGGTTTTCAGTTGTTTATCAGCTGATTTTGGCTGTTTGGGGTGTAAACTCAGTGAAATCATGTTCTTTTGTTGGGACGACTTCAGGCTTGAACATGGATTCTTGTTATAGGCATCAGTTTCACTCTTTACTGAGCAAAGGATCGTGGATATTTGTGACGTGATGCTGATTGTTTAGGAGTTCATATGAGACCGACATCAACTGAAATCACCTGCAGTACAAAAGAACAGGTGATAAATACCTGCATGTGTTCCTGACGCTGCCCCCCAGTGGCCGCACGGTGCAGAACCACGTTCAAGCTGCCAGCCTTCTTCATCAGCTTTTCTAACCTGGCCGGAGCCAGATGTCTTCACCAACATGTAGTTAATATTTTAGGTTTTTGGGAACACTTGCATGCCAGTCTGCACTTTTAGAAGCTGTGTCAGCGTGCAGTCCCAGCAGTTTGCAGCTTGCTGCTGTGAAACAGAAATTAGATGTTTTTTGTTTCTCGGGAAAATATAGAAGTGACCACAAAAGGATTTTTAAAAAGTTTACAGAGAGATTTTATAAGTTAAAACTCATGGAACTTTTTATTTTTTCTCTGAAGCTACAAGCGAAACATATTACACTTTTCTTTTCTCAGCATTTTTCATCTTCTCTTTTTGCAACATATTTTAAGAAATTAAAATATGTTGCTCATCCTTTTCTGATATAAAAACGGCTCAAACTAATTTCCTTTAATAAATAACTCAAACAATCAGAGACTGGATATAAACGACTGTAACAAACATCATTTCTGTATCAGCTGGATTATTAAACTGATTTATTCCAACAAAGTAAATCTGATGACTTAGAACACAGTTTAGCTGCAGTTCATCGTTTAAAGTGAAACATTCTCTGTTCTGTTTTCATGAGGATTCTATTAACATGTTTCATTCCTCTTTAAATAATCTAATAAACACATCAAAGAGCATCCGGACTGCAGCTGACAGCTTCGGTGTGAAACACAGAGATCGTTTTTTCATTGAAAGCCACAGAATTCTTGTCGAACATGCTCAAACCTTCTGATTTAATGTGTTTTAATTCTTCATGACTCAGAAGATCAAGATGCAAATTAGAACAAACCACTTGGTTTAGAATGATCCGGTTCTGAGGACCGTTACAGAGACAGAGTGGCCAGAAACAGAACCTGCTGCTCGGACACGAGCTCCTGTGGTTCTGTACTCGTCTGCTTATCCATCATGACGATTCTGCCCGTCATCATGTTGATGATTTTATTCTGGATATTTCCTTTTTTCGTTCTCTCTGTTGACAGAGGGACAGGAGGTTTTACATGAGGATTATAGCGTCCATATGTGGACGGCTGTAGAGAAACACTGACAGTAGACTTCCTTCCTGTCAGACGCTGTTTGTCTGTTAATTCGCCGTCAGTTCTGCAAAACAACATCGAACCTCTGGTCTTCCTGAAAAACTCACGTCTTTTGAATTAAAAGCTTTTTCACCTTGTTGTGATCATCACTGTTTTAGTGCAGAATCTGGTTCATTGCATTTCATTTTAAAAAGCAGTGAAAGTTTTAGATTCATGTTGAATGATTAAGCAACAACATTTTTAAATTACTGATTTAAAAAAAATAAAAACGGATCAAAGTTGTTTTAGTTAAAGATTTACTTGATGTGCGGTAGTATTTGGTAGTTAAATGTGTACTGAGTTCAGTAAACAAGGATACCAATAAAATGCTTCTTATTTTCGATTGTTGGATTTTTTTAACTGTCGTTTTCTGTTTTCTACTCAGGTAAGAAATAAGACGCGTGCTGTTCGACAGTCAGAAGACTCGCTGATGATTCGCTTCCATAGAAGTTAAACTCGGTGATCACAGTGAACTTAATTAACTACGGAAAACGCCGCGCAGGAGAACGATAGCTGATCAATGAGTTTCCCAGAAGATTGTTGTTTTCTTATTCTGATCTGTTTCTGGGAGGAGACGGTGCTGTAAAGATTATAATGTAGAGCAAGCTGAATAAAGATTGTTGGATTCAAAAATGAGTCTTGAGTTTATACTTGAATTTTACAACTTGTTGAACTGTTTGTAAATGAGATCAGAATCCTTCCTGGACAGATGTTCAGCTCTGTCTGTCCCTCCTGAAACTGAGTTTACACACCTGAAAACAGACAAGTTGGACTTAGTTTTTCACTCATTACTTTTGGATTTAGTTTATATTGGACAAATAATGACACATTAACACCTTCAACACAAAACATACAGTGAATGTTTTAATTTATTCAAAGTTTGTTGAAATATTTGCAGTTTAAACAGCTGTTTGAACCAGAAGCAGCAGCTGTTTATTTTTAGCATCATGATCTGGTGGAAGTAGATAGTTTCACACCAGCAGGTGGAGACAAAGACCTGGAAACGTTCATCCATCACTGACTCTGACTCTCCCTGTAGATATAAAACAGCCTGTATGTTTATTATCAAAGCTGTTTCTGATCAAACTGAGTCTGTTTAAATTCACTTGCTGGTTAATATCAGATGTATGTAGAGATGTGAAGCTCTATTTGTTGTCCTGCTGGGAACGTTCATCATCACTTTGTTTTATATTTTGGAGGAATTCTAATATTCACTTCAGTTAATTTCATTCATGCAGAATTTACTGTCACACTTTTGTTTTTACAATATAGATTTAGATTGTATTTGAATTAAACTCAAAGATTTTCTCAATATACATCTCATTTATATTCATTTGCTTTGAATCAACACCATCCATCCATCCATCCATCCATCCATCCATCCATCCATCCATCCATCCATCCATCCATCCATCCATCCATCCATCCATCCATCCATCCATCCATCCATCCATCCATCCTTGAAAGAGGTTTTTTTGTTATAGTAAATTTCAGTTTAAATTATTATTTGGCAGTAATGAAAAAAAAAAATTAACCCAAAAACTGCAAGAACACAAACATTATCTGAATCTGTAATGTCAGAATTTATTTGTGGAAAATCAAAATAAAAGCATTAAACAGAACTCTTATTCTGGTGACCACACCTCCAAATGATTTCCAGATACAGTAACAAATGAGGAGACATGAAATAAAATAGATGTGATCATCATCACCCTTGGGCTCATACTGTTCACACAGAGTCTGTAATGTACCAAAATGCTCCGACGCCACACCCAATCACATGAACAAGACCCCCCAGTGTTCACGTGGTGACGACCCCTCCCCAAATACCATCCATTCTGGTCTGAGTGACCTGCCGGACCCCGTCGTCACAGCGAGGAAGGAAGGAGAAAGTGTGTAAGATTCACGAGGAGATCCTGGACTCTTCAGCACGAGGGTTGATCTGAAACCCAAAACTGATCTGGACATGAAGAAGGAGTTTTTCCTCTAAAGGATCTGCAACTTCTTTGTAAACTTCTTTGTAAATGAGGGTCAACTCTCAGCTGAGAGGTGAGTGAGTTTCAGATCCACCCACACAGATTTAAGACTAAACACTGCTGAGACGTCAGGACGGGTGATAAATTTACCCCTGAATATCTGAACATCACCACGTGTTTATAAAAGCTGTTTCAGGTTGTTTTAATGTGGAACGATGCAAAACAAGATTAGATCTGAATGAGAAAAGAAAAGAAAAATAAAAGAAAAGAAAAGAAAAGAAAAAAAAAGAAAAGGTCTTGACTTGTGAATTTATAGGAGCTGATTTGAAAATAAAGAATATTTAATAACAACACAAACTGTTTCAGACTGTTCGAGGAACTAGCCAGTGTGATCTTAAGCAGATGTTTTCCAGGTTTTCTGAAGCTCATTATTTTTGCACCTGATTGTTTTTCTTCGTAAAGCCAATTAACAAAAAACATCATGTTTGTGTAGCTTCTCAGTTGTACAGGATATTCAATTCAAATATACTTTATTAAACCTTGAAGGGAAATTAGACTGTGAAACATCTCAAAGTTAAAAAGTTCTGAAACATTTATCATTTATTAGCTGTCTATGTAGTTTGAAGTCTATTTAAAAAGCTAAACATCTGGTATATATAGGAATTATTTAAGACAAAACCATAGAAAATAGACAAGTAGAAGATAAAAGGAGAGACAGTCGACCTTAAAAATGATTAATAGTATGTGAATGGGACTTGACGCCCAACATGAGACATGGTTTGTCCTTCAGTTTGATTCTTTTTATTATACTAAAGTTTTTAATTCTCGGATTTTTGCAACAAAATCCTGTTTCATGTCTGTTTAGTACATTTACATGGATTTAAGTCAAGAGGTAAAAACAAGCTGCTCGAAACAATGTGCCGAAATTTATCTTTCATTTATTTTGTTAAATTCTCTATTATCTGTGGACTCAACATGAGTTCATCTTAACAGGTAACTGAGGGTTCAAAAACCAAAAAAACAAAAACTTAAACACAAGTCAGAAGAAAACCTGGACAAATGTTGCTCATAAGTACTAAAAAATTACAAAAAGTTTATTCCCCATGAGATTTGCTCAGTAATGTGAATTTTTAAACCATTAATACTTTAATTTTATGAGCCAGATGTGATCCAGATGCTGGATGACATCACAGGATTTGTTTGTGTGTCCAGTATCTCAGTGAAGTCTTGAATCTGTTTCTGGACAGGGATGGACCCTCACGATGGTCCTTACCTGAACCGGAACGCCCTCTGCTCCCGTCTGGGTGCAGCCCGTCTCTGTCAGTTGGCTATGGGCTGTGCTGTGGTTGCCATGGTGACCCACAGTGCTGGATACAGCGGTTCACAAGGTGTGTTCTGCATGGCGGCGTGGTGCTGCTGCTTCTCCGTGTCGGTGGTGGTGTTTTTCTTGGATGCCACTCGTCTCTACAGCTGCCTGCGAGTCTCCTGGGACAACCTCACCGTCACCTGGGCTGCATGTGCCACGCTGATGTAAGTCATCTCTTCAGATGTAGCTCTGACTCTCAGCCAGGTGCATGCTGAATATTTACCTCAACAAAACTTCAAACAGTCAGGAAATCTGCATTGTCATAAAAACATAATGTGAAAAGGTGTTTTTAGAGTGAAAAACAAAACGCAGCTTTACGGTTTTCTGTCAACTGCAGGACAAAAAGTATAAATCACCCCAATTTTCAGCTTTGGAATTGTCCCCAGTCCCCAGTTGACTCCTCTATGAGAATTACTCCCTGATTCTCCAAACTATCTGCTGTGTACTGCTGATAACACTCATAGATACTCCACAGAGCCTGATTTGTTAACCTGTATTGTTTTTCCTCTTATTTTGGTAAACTCATATAAACCCTCCTGGTCTTCTTCCTCCTGCAGGTATGTGACAGCCTCTGTGGTTTATCCACTCTTCTTCGTCCGGTCCGAGTGTCCGTACGCTGGCTGTGATGTTCGAGATTTCCGCATTGCCGTCACCGTCTGCTCCATCCTGGGGACTCTGTCCTATGGAGCTGAGGTGGCCTTGTGTCGGGCCAGACCAGGACAGATTGTGGTGGGCTACATGGCCACCGTCCCAGGCCTTCTAAAAGTCGTTCAAGCTTTTGTGGCCTGCGTTATATTTGGAGCTCTGGCCAACGGGAGTCAGTACTCACGCTACGCAGCGACCATCTACTGTGTTGTTGTTTATGCTTTCTGCTTTGCTCTGACGGTCCTGGTGGTGATAATGACAGTGTGTAAACGCACAAAGACTGTACGATGCATGCCTTTTGACCGCTTCGTGGTGGTGTGCACACTCCTGGAAGTTTTGCTCTACCTCAGTGCTTCAGTGATGTGGCCGGTTTTCTGCTTTGACACCAAATATGGCTCCCCGTGGAGGCCGTCCTCATGTCCACAGGGGAAGTGTCCGTGGGACAGTAAGGTGGTGGTGGCAGTGTTCTCCTGCATAAACTTTGGACTCTATCTGGCAGATCTGATTCACTCCCAGAGAATAAGCTTCATCTCCTCACATGTTCCCACCAACTCTCGGGTGTAACACCACTCACAAGTCTGATCAGCCATCTTTAACTTCAACAGACTTTTTCAAAGGAATCACATGTTACACACAGCTGAGCATGATAGTAGTTAACTGTGTTTTCACCTCTAATCTAAGTCGATCTAAGCTGTCATCGAATGTTACATTTTAACAGTTTTTAACATTGAATTCTGTGGTTGTTTAAAACAGCATCAGCAGCATCAGACAAGGCTGAGGTGAGCTTCAGATTTCCACCGCCAAGATGAGTTTTTACCATCTGGAGCATCTTGAAACTTAGATGGTCGAGATGGCAGGTAACAAATTGGAAGCTAACTTCAGTATCGACGGCATTTTCAGCAGGAACTTCTCAATCTGTCTGATTAACCATGAGTTAGTGTGAGGGTTTATCAAACATCCTGTACATGAGCTGCTGTAGTATTTTAGTTGCATATCGTGTAGTACAATCAAACTGTTAACTGTTTTTTCATCAGTCTGGTCATAATTAAGCTACTTCTCCAAAGTGGATATGGCATGTTTCTGAAAATGTAGTACACGGAATTAATTGTATTATTAATTATTAAATTATAATGGTTCTCACACACTTAAAGAGTAAAATGTTAAAATAAACACTGTTTTTGCCTGATTTGAAGAGTTAAATCTTCATAATAATCAGCAGTTTATTGGACTGCATTCTATATTTTCTACAAGCCAATTGATAATGTTATAATTCTGCTTTTTATGAGAAAATAAGAGACAATTATTGATTCTAAATACAAAAACAAAAACATCTGATTTTTAGGTTCCTTTAAATAAATGTTGCATCATGGGGTAGATGTAGATTCCAGTATATAATATAAATTATTTGTCAGTAATTAAACTCTAAAAGTCAGAAAACAATGTGGAAATATGACATTTATTCTCAGTTGTTTTCATATGATGAATGAGGGCAAATCAATAATTTATTTATCTCATATATATGTGATTAAATGTCACAGTTCAAACATTGTTGCTGCTGAGATGCAACAGCAACATTAATTTAAAAAAATACCCATGTTCTCTTGGACACACCCATCTTGACCCAGTCCACAGGTTTATACAACCAAATCACCCAGAACCTCCTAAATCTACTTCCTCTACAACTTGAATTTCTGTAGAGTTAATTCATAAATGTCTGCAACATAAATTGAAAATCTGCTTCGGCATCTGTGGTATTTCAACCATCTGTATGTCACCCCACACCCAGCAATTCACAGACTTTTACCCAGGCAGCCAAAAATAAACCCGAGTCGTCTGCAGTCGTGCTGAAGCTGTGACACAGCGTTTATACCAGGCTGGTGCTGTTGAGTCCTCTCACTGGAAAAAAGAGACAGAAGTAACAAAGAAACAAGTTTTTTGGCTGCATCTTGTCCAGATAACCTTCAGTTTAAACTGCCACGTAGGAAAAATTCACTGTTGCACAATATAAACACGGTCCTTGTGACCGAGGAATGTTTGTATATCTAGATTAAAAGACATCGTGCATACGTGGCTTAAACTAACAGGTCAAATCTCCACATTTACTCAGGCAGGTTAAAAAAATTCACCAGTATAAACTGATAACTAAGTTTACTCTCACGTAGTCATTCTGTTGTCGTTTGAACTGTATCTGCTCTAGAACCAGAAACCTTTAAAAGACACATAATAAAACTAAGAAATAAAGTTCCTAAATTCACAAACAACTTCATAACAATCTGAAAACATGTCAGCATCCTTTATTAGCTTGCTATGAAGTTGTTTATTTAGAAAAAGAATTAACATTCAGATAATACTTTTATTTGGTTTAATAAAGATACACAGTAGAACAGATAATATCACAGTTTTTTGTAGCTTATTTCCACAACAACATCATGTTGAAATATTCCTGTAATTATTTCTGAGACTAATTTTTTAAGAATAATCTGTAAATTCGCCGTGACTAAAAATCCTGGTCCACTGTCCTGGTTTCATTTTTTGCAGTCCTGGTGATTCTGATTAACATGACACAAGTGCAGAAAATAAATGGTTTCTAATTCTTATAATAAATTCATCAAATGAGCAAATTTAAGTTAAATTTGAGTTGTAAGTTCAAGTGGACTGTCTTCTGTCTCCTACCTTCTCACTCCTCTTCCTCTCTTCTCCATCCTTATTTCATTTAATCTCTCCTATCTGATGTAAGATCAAACGCCTCATTGTGACTGATGATATCCTGTGCCACTGGGGTACAGTATATATCCTGGAAAACTGTGTTGCAGTAAATCCAACACCAGCTGGCTGCTCTCCTTCAAATCTGACTCATATCTCAGAGGACGTCACTGTGTGATTTGGAGATTTGCTACTTTACACATTCTGCTATTTTTTGTGAATTACCAAGTGAAAACAAGTGACTAATTTGGACACACGGAGACTTAACGAAGCAGCGTATCAGTGAATAACTTTGTGTTGTGAAAGCCTGACCCTCTGCATCATCACTGCAGACGAGTTCTGTCAGAGCAGCTTTTCCTCAGGACAATATTTTCAGATTTAAACTAAAGTGTCTCGACAAACCCTTCAGCAGCTGTTTCAGGTTTTTTCTTTTCTCTCCCTGCTGGCCTCCGTCTTAAACATCTAAACTCCTCTGACAGATATGAGCTGCGACAGGTGTTCATCAGACTGTGTGTGTGTGTGTGTGTGTGTGTGTGTGTGTGTGTGTGTGTGGGT